>JAUTBZ010152592.1:0-11587 GCA_032361785.1 Lepetodrilus galriftensis
CGGTAGGAAGAGATAGAATTGTGAATGTAATAACCTTCTAGCACCTTAACTGGCAGCTTTGGTTGTATACTCCCCAGGGAGTTGAGAAGGTGAAATGAGTACATTGATCCATTAACCGGGGTAATAATAATGTAGCTCTATGAGCATGCTTCTGAAGCATGGGTTTGGCGCAATATAAATGCGCTTATTATTTTATTATTATTAACAGATACTCCACTTTTAGTGAAATTACAAATCAAGATTATTTGAATGGTTCATTGACAGATTCAATAGTCTTTGATATTATTTATATCTACTGGGTAAACATATTTGTCCAAAAATATTTATCATGTAAACATACAAAAAAATACTCCATTATCATATTTAATTAAAATATGGAAAAGTTAATCTACACCCAACAAGAGATGGCGTGTAAGTAATTTGTTGATTGAGAACCTTTCACCCATTTGTGACAGAAGTGGAAAAGATTGTCAGTCTAGTATATAATCAACATAAAACACTTAATAATATATTGCAAACAAAAGCAATACAATAACATGAAACATAATGTTCGAATGATGAAATAATACTAGCCACTACAATACTCAAGGCAAAAATGTGCGATGCATATATATATTTGTCTCCTATAGCAACAACTATGTACGCCCTCCTCCAGCAACAAGTACATCTATTAAGGGCGGCTGTTCGAAGTCTGGTTAAGCCATAATGGACCATTAAAGTAGCTGCATCCATGGGGTATACTAGTAGTACAAGCTTAACAGCATGTTAAGATAACCGGGCTTCGAACAACCAGCCCCAAGGTGCTATACAGTAAACACAGGTTACCTGCCACTAGCGACCGTTACCATAAGTAGGCCCAGCCAACTTTAACAGCAAAGAAATTGACAGTGCCATGTGCATTTTGACATCTTCTAAAAACAAAATAATTATCTTCCAACTGTTAACCGAGCGATCCTCAGCATCTCCCAGATATCAAATGGATGTTAACCTTCTCCCTGCTGAATTAAATCAAAGTGTTCTATTTCTGCATGTGATTGGGCAACTTAAGTCACCTTCAGCAGGGAGAGGGTTAAATTGCACCTGGCTCTGATTGATTTCAATGGATATCTTCGCCAATACGAGACCTGCCCTCTAGTGGCAAGTCATCAGAAGGGGCAGGTAACTAGTTAATACCTAGTATCGCTGGAAAGCAAGCTCTTACATTAGGAGGAAACAGATTAAGAATCATAATTTGTTCGTCAGCTGTAGCATCATAGATAATATTACCGATAGCTGTATCACACATTTGGCTGGTTTTATTACTATCGATGGAAATAATCGATAGTTCAAATTACTATCGATGTATTGCTATCGCGCCACTCACTATCGCGATCTATCGATAGTTCGATCCATCGTTACACCCCTAGTATGAAGTATTTGTAATGTTTATTATTACATAGTACTGTACATCCAGAATATGTGTTGGCATATTAAAGTATATTTTTAAAACTGAAACATATTTGTTTCTACAGACAACATTTCAATGCTAACCATGTACGTTGCACACCATTTTTGAGATTTCTTTGACACGTGAAAACAAAAAACTGTGGACTCGCTAGTGACTGACAAAGTCTTCGTAATAAGGCAACAAACCGTTGAGCATGTCAAATAACAACCTAACAAAAAAGAATAAATTTGATAAAATGTCATTGTATTGTATGAAAATGCGTATGTAGTATGAAACTACAGTAGACCTCGCATGCAACGGTACATGATCGTCAATAACATCATTCAAACAATGGAAGGCGTGTGCGCCAATACAAACTAACAATCAGTCGTTGTGGAAACAAAAGGATTGCACAGGCGAGACCACCGTAATTCATTGCCAGGCTATTTATAGGAGTGAATTGTTTTACGTCACAGCACGAATCTTTCATCCATACGTGACGAGCTATTTATTGACGAGCTATTTATAGACTCTACGTCAAGTCAAGTTTAGATACGGCAGATGATTGGACTGGACTGGATGGGTGAATTATGGTTTAGAGATTGCTTCACTCCCAGCACGTTTTTGCGTGTATATGCTCTGCTTGTATAGGGCCCCATTCTACAGAACAATCACAGTACTACCACTGTTTCTGGAACTCTGTCACAGCGAGAAGCGTTTCTTTACGAAAAATGTCAGTTTCTTGACGAGCAGTACCAGTTTCTTTTCAACATGTATCAATTTCTTTACAATGGAACACCGGGCTGACGAGGTTTCAGCAGAAGAAAATGGTAACTGCTTACATATTCACAATATACATTTTCATTTCATAACATAAACATAATATATATTGAGTTGCATCAGCTTTATCTCTACAGTTAATTAGCATTTCAATACTTTATGACGGAAAGTGGCAAAAAGAGTCGTGTCCAGGCCAATATTCTACAAGCTGAGATACAAATACGCCAGATTAATGAACGAAAAGGTGCATCAAAAATATTCTGAAGACTTGGCCGCATTATATGAAAAAAAAGAGCAAAGTTTCCCAACAAAGCTAGTAAAAGAGTTCGCTTCATGTGGACCTAGTGGATTTCACTAAACAGAAAATATTGCATCATAAGAAAGTATACAAATATGTTATAAGTGTCATAGACGTCTTCAGTCGCTATGTTTGGTTACGTGCGATTCCTGATAAGAAGTCCTCAACCGTGGCTAAAAAGTTCCTTAAGATATTGACGGATTTCGGAAGACCTCCAATCGTCCAGCATGACCAGGGGAAGAGTTTGAAGGGAAGTTTAAAAAGCTCCTAGTAGAGAACAAGATAAGATGCATAAGAAGCCATCCTCATCACCCTCAGTCACAGGATAAGGTGGAGAGAATGTATAGAACAATGAAAACAAAAATATGTACGATTTGGGACATTATCAACATTATTTCAGATTAGCTTTCAATAAACATCACAAATTATTTTAATGAAATAATTATTATTTTTATTTTTTTGTTTCGGGGTTTAAAGTCGCTTTCTAGAATCTTTCACTAATATCACGACTTGTCAGTTTAGGGCAGGAGGAAAAGCACAACAAACTGGTACTGCTCGTCAAGAAACTAACATTTTTCGTAAAGAAACGCTTCTTGTTGTGACAGAGTTCCATAACAGTGACAAATTGATAGAAGTAACGACTCGAATAGCACTACGACCGTTTTGGAACAGGGGAGGGGGGGCTGATCTGGATTAGCACCGGCTGTAGGTACTAGCTCACTAGAATATTGTGCCATGGTCAGAATATGGATACCCTCTTTATACACCCTATCCAGTTTATGTAGTTCATGATGGCAATAGTCAGTACAGTTGAAATAGTTAATATCTTACAAAGCTGAAAATTAAATAACTTCCAACATTTGCCCAAAATAAACAGAACTATTTAAAAATTAACACCAAGTTCTAATCGACACAGAAATAAGATGGCAAACATAAAATACACATCCAAATGACTGGTACAATATAACTATTAACTAATTTTATATCTATACATATGATTACAAATATTTGAGATTTTCAAGACTTTGATTTAGTTAAGACTAGATGACCATGACCTTTGACATTGTCCAATATAAAATCTGGTAGAGTATCCACCGCAATACTAAGTTTACAGACAATACTCGAGAGATTAATAACAAATAACAATAATACAGTGCTCCCTCGATATAACGCCCTTCGATGCACCGCGGATTCGGATATGTGGGGTCCAACATTCTTTTCCAAGATTCTTTTTTTCCCTCCAATTATATTCGTTGATATAACGCGGGTATAATAAATTGTCATGGATCCCAACTTCAGTGTTATATCGAGGGAGCACTGTAATGTGAAGATTCATATTGTGCCAAATCCATGGTCTGGAACATATTCATAACACAAAACTTGATGTACAGGTATGCAATATGTCTGGCATCTGGAGAGACATCAAGCATATAACTGACACGAACCTCCAATGAGAACACGTCTTAAGGCAGTTATTCTCACGTACGCATCCTAAAGAAGCAGCCATTGATAATTCAGAATCTCAAAGTTATGAAATTCCAATAAAAAGGCAGTTCAGATAATGTTACAACATTACAGCAGCGGTATATGAAGGCTTGGTAGCGAGATGAGCGAGATTCCATTCATACTTTCAAAAGGCAATGTTTATAATCAAATAAATATCCTTACTTTTCTACTCATGCATTCATAATTTTTCCAGATTTAATGTACCGGTAACTGAATTAACAACATAATTTTAATATTTTATTCAAACTCACTGCACTATCTAATAGAAACGGTTTTCATTTCTTTAAAATATGGCATCGATACATTACAATACTGGTATATTTTGAAAATACCAATAGATGGGATAATATTACTTACGGTAATACTGATGGTGAACCGGATAACCATGGATCTTATTGCCATATCACAGATATCAGTAAAACGTTGAAGGATAAATGTAAAGCTGTCTAAAACTGTATGGTATATACTTAGCCCAGGACCTAGACAATAAGGGATTCTTTCTAATGCTGTATACCATATTCAACATATTAAGTGCACCAATAAGTGCCCCAACCCCCTACCCCTCAAACAACTAGGGGCTGTTCCATTGACTCTCTTGGACAAGTCTGTGCGTCCTGGACATGAATGGAATACGGGACAGGTGTATCCACGATGTGTCCAATCTGTCCACATTCAAGAGGTGGTGTAAACCATTCAGCAGCAAATTTATGATGTCATAAACACAAACTGCAACAGTATTTGCCTTGACCCACTACTTCCTGTGAATGGATTGCTGCTCCGTTCACGGTATGGGTTGACTTATCTGTCTGTCCAGAATGTGCGTCCAAGACTGTCAATGGAACACCATCCTAATGAATATTTAAAATATATTATGTAGTAAATGGATGTAACTATTACAAATGTCAACCATCTAGGGCTTCAGTTTTCAAACAGAAATGTACCCCAAACGAGAATGTGTTTGGTCTTTCTGCATTTCAATATCCCCACGACTCAATTTTCTGAGCAAACTGGACACTTAATATATCAAATATGGTATATACCAGCATGTTGCTTGAAACTCACATTGTAAAAGAAAACCGTACATCAATCAAGATTTTCAGTAATAACTTTCAACATAGAATATATTCCAGTCACCCTTCAAAAAATATATAAGGACTTGCTTATTTAATAAACAGTCTCTTTGCCATTTTCCACTTACTAGATTCACCAGGGTAATTTCTGAAATACTTTTAACGAGCGCCATTATTTGGCGTTTGACTGTATTTTACGTTCACGGCTGGCTAATCACACACCTGCGTACAATATTCTAACTGCATGCCCTCTGACGACAACGGACAGCCAACCAGTGGAATCTAAGGTGCATGGTTAAGTGCAAAGCATCAATATTCAACGTAACGATTTCTTGTTCTTGGAACACATAACAGATGAAGAATACACGTAGATTCTTTATGAAGATTCTTTCAAAACACGTTCAACGTGCTTGATATTGTCCAGTAGATTGTCTCGAACGTCCACGCGTAGACCTTGACGTGACAGTATCCTTTCTTCCAGCATGGCGCAGAGGTCCACGTCTGAGATGAGAAGCTTCTCAGTGGTTATCTCCCCTGGATGTACGTCGTCCGGCGCAGATGAAGTGGACGACTGTGGGTTGGTCGGGCTGGACTTGCGGGAATGTGATGAGTTGACGGTCGACGACACGTGCGTGGATTTCTCCTTGGAGGTCATGTGTGAGGTCGTCTGATGAGTCGGGACATGTCTACGAAGCAATGGAAATCATTTGTAAATTACAATACCATTCTACATCAATCATAAAATCATAATAAAAAAACTTAAAATTTTATCTGAAAATACATTTGGTTAACGTATAAGAAACATTTAGCAAGTATCATGTGCACAGAATACCTGATATCTCGGTCCAATTCCTTCTGGGTGGCGACAGTTTTGTGAGTTTTCTGTGAGCCTGTCGCCTCCTTCCTCTCAACGTCCAGCCTCATGTTGATTACGTAGCCACTTCCTGCCACCAGCCGGGGGATCTCGTCCCCGAACAGCTGCGATATCACTGAAACATGTATCAATAACAGATGCCGTACAACATGTCAATAACAGCTGCAATATCACTGAACTACATGTCAATAACAGCTGCTATATAACATGTCAATACAGCTGCAACAACAAAATGTTAACAACAGCTGCAACATAACATAAATCTAGCGTACCTGCTCCAATGGTGTTGCCTATCCCAGACTTCCTGTGAGGAGAGTTCGCATGTGATTGGCTGCTGTTCCTCTCAGAGCCGCTCTGAAACGGGCAAATAACATTGCTACTTCAAGACAAGTTTCCTCATGATCTAATGAAATAATGTTTAAAATAGTCTCAAAATAAAATGTCAAGATGGCTGTTAAATTTTTCAATTTATAATTTATAAAAAATGAAAATACTTACAGCAAATAGGTAGGGGTTTGATAAGAGTAAGTGCATATATTATTTTAAATAAAATGTGTTCAGGGAATAATCACTGGACTCTTGCATTGGTAAAACAGCTGCAACTAAATGTCGTTAACCTTCTCCCTGCTTAATAAAATCAAAGTGTTCTATTTCTGCATATGATCTGGCAACTTAAGTCGCCTTCAGCAGGGACAGGGTTACGGATAGCTATTTATATGATATCTGGGATTTGGATCATTGGCAGAAAGGTAAAGGGTACTTACAGCGGGGTCGTTATCCTCGGAGAAGGACTGACTGGCGGAATATCTCCTGCTAGACAGATGCTCCTTGGACGGTCGGCTACTGGACGAGGACACCCTCCGCCGGTCCGTGTACGATGGCCGCTGTTGCCGGGCGTTGCCATGGAGGAATCGGTCAGCGTCGGAGACGGGCGACGGAGATCTGGGGAAAAACTCTCCTGTTGACTCCTGGCCGGACAGTTCACGCTGGAATAACTTTTTAGAGGTCGACATTGCACTGGATTTGTATCTGTACTTATCTCCTCTTGGTCCAGAAGAGGAGCTGCATCCCGCCACGGGCCCGCGCTTCCATCCGTGACTGAACTGCTTCACGAAGGAGCGCTCAGTCTTTTTGTTGCTCTCTGGAGACACTGCTTTGTTCTCGATAGCCGCTTTCCTGCGAGTAGATGGAATGATGTTTTTCAAGGACACAGCGCCGGTATCGGCTGCGAAAGCCTCGGCCTGCTTCGGGAACAGCCTGGGCATCGACTTCTTCCCGTCCGGCAGCTGGATGTCAGCGGGCTGACCGATCATCCCTGCCTCAGGCTTTACATCCACACAAGGTGTGGCTTGATCCGAGTCTATATTTGATATTTTAGTAAGCACAGGAGGTTCGTCAGAATTTGAGAAAGTGTCCTCGTAACCTGGCTCTCCACTAGACGGCGTCGGAACCTTCTGAGGTATTGGACCCGGCTCCGCAACAGAACACCCCTGTCTTGACTTGAAGTAGCCACGGCGAAACCGACCACGTCCCGAGGTCTTAGGTCGCCCTCTCCCTCTCTTGCTACCGGGAAACTTCCTCGGGACAACTCCCGGAGTTAGCCCAAACTCGGCAGAAATCTGGTGACTTAGCAGTGTTGCTGGAGGAGCAGGTCGTACGTCGCCACTCGCACGCTTGGGACTAATGTTCATACCCAGCTTCACCTTCGTGTACACCTTCTTAGTATACTTACGTTTTACACCGACCGAGTCCGGGCTGACGACCGACTCTGGGCTGACGAGCGGATGTTCCGGGTCTGGCGCTGATGCCTTAAGACTAGGGTCCTTGTACACTCTCTTCTTGTACTTCCTCTTCACGCCCGACGAAGCCGACTGAACATTGTCCTTATAAACTCTCTTCTTATACTTTCTCTTCATCTTCAGGCCCGATGAAGCGGACTGCACAGTAGAAGGTTGCTGATCCAATCTTGGAACATTCTGAAAGTCCCCACTAGTTTTCTTAAACGCTCTTTTAGTATACTTCCGCTTGACCCTAATCAACACTGGTTGTTGCTGCTGTTGTTGTTGCTGCTGTTGTTGAAGTTGATGATGTTGCTGCTGCTGCTGCTGCTGCTGCTGCTGTTGTTGTTGTGGCAGTTGCTGCTGCTGTTGTTGTACAGAGGGAGACTGAAGGACAACTGGTTGTTGGGCGACCTCAGGAGAGGTCAGAGGAAGTTCATGTTCGAGTTGACCAGCATCCTGTTCGAGATGACCAGTGTCCAGTCCGTGTTGATCATCACCCAGCCCTGTCGTCTCGCCGTCCACGGTGCCTTGAAAGTGCTCCAGGTGCTCCATCTGCAGCGACATCCTCCTCAGAACCGCCGGGGTGTGCTTCTTCTTCTTGTTCCACAACGTCTTCTTCCTCTTCTTGTTGGGGCCAAACCTGAACCTCCCCGCCAACGCTGCCGAATCGCCTTCAGCTGCCGACTTCAACGTGTGGTCCCCTGCATCGGTAGCCTGGGGAATTGCTTCGGGATTAGGTGGGACCTCTCCATTGTGTACAGTTGTTTCTGTAGTGTCATCCAACCGCAACTGTTTGGGAAGACTATCATCCTTAACCGCGTCATCCAGTTGTCGTTTAATCGGCGTATTGGGCTTGCTTCCATTACTGTCACTGGCTTTCAGCGCCTCAAACGATTTCTGGACATTCGCAACTTCCGCAAGGTGCTTCAGGTAGTCGGGGTTCTTCAGACTTTTCTTCTTCAAGTACTGCTTTATGCCATGCTTTTTCTTCTTCTTGGTCACGTCAGTCTGGAGGTCCAAAGCCGTCGGTTCGTCGTCGTCGAGGTCCAGACAAGGACCTCGGGACATGAGGTCCTGAATGGTAGCAGGGGTGCTAGTCGTGGACTTCTCCTGATTGGCTTTCTTCACTAACAGAGCCTTCTCCGTGGCGTCTAGGAAATTAATCATGTCCTGTTCCTTCTGTGAAATACTGGAATCTTCCGCCAGCTTAGGAGATCCTTTTTTAACTTTACTTGGCGAGCCCTTATCCAAACTAAGTTTCCGTTTCTGAAGCTTGTCGCCCGGTTTCCGATCAAGTTTCGGGTCTTTCTTGGCTTCGGTGTCAACGACCTCCCCGTTCTGTGGCGACTTCATGACATCAGCGCCACTCTGGTTACCACTGGGAACGGCCTCGATCAGAATAGGTGCCGACGTTTTGCCAGGGACGTATGTAAACAAGTCCACATTGACATCTTTGTCAGATATCGTCTTCAGACTTTGTATGGCATCGGCACTTGCGATAGTATCAGTCGGCTTGTTGAGCTTTTTCTTTGGCCGTCCACGTTTCTTCTTTGGGACGAGGTCTTCATTGGAATTTGAAGTGGAGTTGATCTCTGCAGGATCAGATGTCTGGAAAATACAAAACATATAGCACTGACTGGGATTTGAGATGCAGAATTAGAAGTGAAAATTACCTTAATTGTTAAGTTATAAATTAATATGTTCCATTATATTTCTTTTTTTTTAAAATAAAACATAAAATCCCTTCAGAAAAAGGAAGAGATTTCCGATTTGTTCAGTTATAAATTAAGATGTGCCAACATTTACAGCAGACAGAGAATTTAAAATAAAACATAAAATCCCTACAGAAAAAGGAAGAAATTTCTGATGCAACACGCATCAACTTACAGCTGTTTCTTGTGATGCTGCGGCATCTACTGCAGACTTCACCGCAATAAGCGACAGCGGAATATCCTCATCAGGTGAAGAAACTTCTTCAGCCACTTCATTTGCCTTGTCCAATACCAGCTGGAATCAGACAATTAGGTGAAATTATTTTTGGTATTGGTATTGAATTAACCCTTTCCCTGCTGGATTAGCCCTAGGCACTGCACTTTAGGGCATCTCCAGTTGCCTCCAGCATGGACAGGGTTAAACGCATTGAATGGGACATTCCACGGCATGGTTATACACATAGCGCTACGAGATAGATGACAATGCATCAATAGGAACCTACAGCTGCTGCGGAACACAGTGCTGTACAATATAGTGTACACCATCATAACATGTGGGTTGTATACCCACCAGGATGTGGAGAAGGGACACTGAGTGCACATTGACCCAAAGAAATAATGTGTTTTGAGCATTAGCATTACTATTATTATTACTATACAATTTCTCCAGCCTGCTTCTTAAAAAAATTATAGAAAGCTCATATGAATGATAAAATGGGGTACAAAACAGTATACAATTTGCAAAGAAGAAACTGCTAGATAATGTAGATCAAAAGTACATCAAACATTGACCCTCTGTAGTACTTAACCCTCCCCTGCTGAAGGCGACTTAAGTTGCCCGATCACATGCAGAAATAGAACACTTTGATTTTATTCAGCAGGGAGAAGGTTAATTGAAGATGTCATACAGAGCAGTGAGTTTGATTTCCAGCAGCGATAGGGTTAAATTAAACCATAACTGAAATTCTAGTTCCACATGAGCACCCCCATACCAGCATACCAGGAAGGACGACACAGATGTAGGACAAGAACAGATACATAAAGTGAACTGGTTCCCACGAGTTCTGATTGAAACAATGTTTTACGTCGCGGCCGGAATATTTCACCCATAGGTGACGAGGTTCATATGAGTACCATCCCAACAGCTTGGTACGGTGACCTCAGGAAACGTCAGTGGGTGAAAGCCCTGACCTCAAGAATATATATGACCTGGGTAGTTACGCTCCAATTAATCTGCATAGTAAAGTTGATAAAGAGTGCAAAAAGGAGCTCAACACATTGTAAATGCTAATATATTTAGCAGCACCTGAACTGAAACGATGAGATGACTTGCAGCCCTTGTGCTCTGAATGCACTTCTTCACAACATTTGTAAGACATGAATACACGGACCTATTTGCACGTACACACATGCACTTGCGCACACACACCATGGATCGAAATTAACACTAGCCTGGGCCATTTCCCCCCAATGCTAAATGTATCCTAAGGATTAGTAGAAATTCGTAACATTTGTTAGTTGTATTACTATTCGGGCTACTAAGTTTTTTAGTTACTGTGCACGCATGCATGCACTCACACACACACACACACACACACACACACACAAAAACCATTGAGTACAAAGCTATGGTCACCTGCTTCAAATTAGACTTGTAGACCTTCGCAGAGGAAATGGGACAGGTTTCTGCAGCGTTCTTCTTTGCATCCTTCTGGAAACAAGAACATCGAGATTACGACACACCCAGATATGACGTGAACCTATGGATGCGCAGTCGTACAAGCATTCGCACCATGATTAACTCTCTCTTGTAGTAGATAATTGCCATTCTCAAGAGACGATGCATGCATGTAGTTGATGAATGTACAGTAATGCTGTGGGCATTAGCAATGAGAGGAACTTTCGTTATCACTTCTATCTGTACACCACACTGGCTTACTTCAACCGTATTGTAGGCTTTTATACCAGGGTATCGTTTCTCGGAGCTCTCATATCCACTACGAGACCTTGTAGCACGGTTGTGATTTCTTTCCCATACCTTCACCATTATAACCCAAATTATCAATCCCAGTAACCTATCGAGGGGTGGAGCCTATGTGTGAATAACTTCAAGGGTGGAGCCTATAAGTGTTCTCTAACT
>JAUTBZ010152603.1:0-11587 GCA_032361785.1 Lepetodrilus galriftensis
CCTAAATCAGTTGAGAAACCTTTTGAACCAATTTTCCCGAACCTTAATGATACTTTGGACCTTCGTTTACTGGACTATAATAGAACGATCTATGTAACGTTACGAGAGTCGTAACTTTTCTAAATACGTTAACATGATGTTACGACTCTTGTAGTGTTACGATCGTTCTGTGGAACAGGGGCCCTAAAGAATATTTGATAATAATAACGTATGAATTAATATAGAAAACATGTCTATTCAGTAACAAATGCATCGTTGTTTTTCAGTTCAATTGCACTGAAACGCATTCTACTTTAAAAGGATACCCAGCTTCCACGATCAACTTTAAGACCAGTGAAGAGAAACATATATATTCAACAAATAAGGACCGTCAGAGAGGAAGTTTGCTATCACATTTTCAAAAGGCTTTGGCACTATGCTTGAGGAATTATGGTACCATTCTTCTTCAAATATGTCTGCAATTCCTTGAAGAGTATCTGGATCATGTGTCATGTGTAGACATTTGTACAGACATTTAGAAATTCGTAGTTTTTACAATAATATACAGATGAATTTCTATTTTCAAAAAGGTTATTGGCCCTTTTCCTGTACACGTATACGAAAGTATATTTCCTGTACACGTATACGAAAGTATATTTTCCTGTACACTTATATGAAAGGTAGCACTTAGTCCTTGTCAAACACGTTTCTGGGCAATTATTTTCGATTTTTAATAACTTGACATGTTTTGAAAATTTTGAAAATTGTCAAACATTATTTTAAATCGAACAAAATTGACTCGAGACGTCTTTGACAAGGACTATAGATAGAACTGTACATTCTTGATATTTATACTTGCTATTTCATCCGGACAACTCTCACGCATGGATATCTCCTTATTCGTATTATGTGCAAAATGCACGACGAACCTTCGATGAATCATGATTTACGACTGATCACCACATCAGAATAGGTTCCGGTTTATTTCCTCAATTTCCTTAAAGGTGAATATTAGGGTTAACTTTAATTTGCTCACAACTGTGGTTGGTAGTTGCTGGAGCCAGACAAACGTCAACGAACCGGCAACATAACTACAATCACTGTTGTCTACACGTGTCTTTAGTGGCTTTCTGACACATTGATGGTTCATTTACTGTCTCCAGTCCTGTAGATATACCCAACAGTGTACTCAGGGTCATACTGCAATGCTTTACGAATTGGAAAATCGATGCGTTTTGTGGGTGAGATTGTCGCATGCGATTATAACGTCAGACGGGTTCGTCGTAAAATAGATTGGCACTTCCAAGTTTGGGGTCCGGCGGAAGGTATATTGTCCCGTTCCCGCGATATTAGGGACCGGGAGGTTAAACTATAATCAGGAATTATAGCGCGGTAGTCGTATAACCTGTAGAATATGATATATGGGGCCGACACTGGAAATCTTCACGAAGCGGTTTTAATTTGAGACTTGATGTTGCTGTCCTTCGATTTGAATTAGTTTTGTTAATATCACGGCGGCGCAAGGTGCGTAAGTAGCGTGTCCAATTGTTTGTTCCTATGGCATGTAGCGAGATGTTCGTTGTCCAATCATTTTCATGTGTACTCTATGTAAAGCGGTTTCGGATGTCCTATTAGGAATGACGAGGAGTAAGTATTAAGTCTCTTTCTTTGTTCTCTCTCTCTCTCTCTTCTTTCTTATCTCCAATCTGTCTCCCTCCCCCTCTCTCCCACTCCCTCTTCACTCTATTCTCTCCATCCGTCCGTCCGCCCCTCCCACCCTCTCTCCCTCCCTCCCTATCTCTCTCCCTCTCTCACACTCCCTCAGTCTAAATGAAATAAAAGTTCTATATTCTTGTTTTCCCACTTCTGAAGGTTCCATTCTCTTCGATTTTCCTCGTTCACCGCGTACGACAGTTTGTCACGAAGACAGGTCGCTAAGTTAGCTTAGTGCAGGCGCCCTTCATCCATCAGACCACACTCTTGTGTTTTAATGCTCGCATTCCCCCCCCCCCCGGACAGACAATTATGAAGTGTTCATGAGAAACACTTAGCTGGATTGTGTTTACTGAAACCCACAATCAGCTGATCCCATCTTCTCCCTCCCTACTAATTTGCGAACAATAAAGTGGAGACGAACTGCCAGAAAGTGACGTAGAAGCCATATATCCGAAGTGTCATCCCCGTAATGATAGTACATGAAGATTATGTATTATATATGTATATGTATTTATGTGTGGGTACCGGGTAATGTGTTTCTTGTACTTGAGAATATCAAGAAAAGGTTTCGTTCTTTTAAAAATCTAGTTTTCTTTCTTTCTTTATGTGTATGTATACTATATATGCATATGTGACCCTCCGCCGTGGAATGGGTGATCACTCGGTACCAGTTGAATATTTATGTTAATGATGTCACAGGACCTGCCGATCCTGGGAGTATAACCCGAGTTACTGGATTGCGAGTCCAACGCGCTACCGAATGAGCCAAAGGGGTAAACCCTCTGGCCGAGACCAGTAGGACCATCTTATATGTCACTCTGCTACAATGAAAATCACGTGAAACCCTGAATCTAACAAACCTAAATTTATAGAAATCGAATGAGTTTAACAAAGGTTATCAACCTCAACAGATAGTCTATCATGAGACTTTTGTAAAACTAAAAAATGAGAAAACCCCACTTGAACAATGAGAACCTATTTCTACAATAGAAATAAATCATTGACAGTTTGCACACTTGTTTATCCCTACTTGACAAAATATGTACAAACGTTCAAATAATTAAATTGGAAACTGATGTAGACAAAATAGAAACATGGTATACCGTATGGTTCGGATACATTACAATCGAAGCAAATAGTCATATCCTGAATATCTATGTAATGTTTCAAACCACACGCACACAAATATGGACGTGTTACACGTAACTGTGAGTAACATACAGAATAAGCAACAAATCACTTGCTCACAAGTGTGGAATAACACACGAGTTCAGGAAATGGTCAATTCATTGCCAGTGCCCTTATCCAAAGGGTTGCCTTCCACACAGTTCCCTTTGTCAGTGTTATTGCACTAAATATAAAATGCCTCACAAGATCCTAGAGTTTGAGTTACATGTAATTAATTTAGGCAAGACACGTCTTTGTATAAGTGAAAGAATATTGAAACCCGAAATTTAAAAAGAAAAGTAAATTGCCATAGGCATCCAAAGGTCCTATTTGTCACAGTTAGTGTTATATTATTGCCATGAGGGCACACGAAGTGTTATTTCCCTAAAGCATCCAAAGGTCCTATTTGTCACAGTTTTATTGCCATGAGGGCACACAAAGTCAGTGTTATTTCCCTAAAGCCGCAAAAGGTCCTATTTGTCACAGGGTTATTTCCCTAAGGCCCCGCTTTTTGTCAGTTATTGCACGAGGGCACACGAGATCCTCATTAGACTGCGAGTAGTATTGCCCTAAGTGCACACAGTATCCTGAACATCCTCGACAAATTGACGAATGTTTCGTCGCAGATATCGACTCCGTTCTTCGTGAATCCCTGGAGGTGGAAGCGATACTGGCCTGTCTGTAAGAAGAGTCGGACCAGCACCTGGAAGTCTCAATCAGTAGGATTCTTCAAGACCATGCAGTGTCTTCTTGAAGTCCCAATCAGTAGGATTCTTAAAGACCATGCAGTGTGTTCTTGAAGAAGACAACTCCAGGGGAGGCAGAATAGAACCGGAAGTGATGGAGTGACTTGATTACCTTCAGTTGCCGAAACCAGGGTTTCAGGTATTCCTGCCAGTTGTAGACCGGAACACTGAGTGAGTGAGTGAATCTGGAGTTTAGCGTCGCTGCGGGAATCCTTCAACCATTTGCTACGACCCGGAACACCGACAACTGATGTTCTTGTTGGTTCTCCTGGCTGCAACATCGACAATGTCAGCCAGACAATGAACTTATGTCCGCTTAAACAGGCCAAGGCACCAGTCTGGTGGAAACTTGGTGTGACCAGCTGGTATGAAGTTGACGGTGATGGAAGTGTGTCGACCAGTTGTGGTCCTGCAAGCCATATACCGCAACATAAACGTATTATTGTTCTGTCCACTGCAGTTGTCGCAGTGGAAGTCGGCATCTGTCTCTCTTAAGGCATAGTTGCATGAGGACATGATGGAGTAAACTGATGACCATGGTTGATCCTTTACTCCTACACATACTCTCATCGATCAAATAGTTCATTTGTTGAACAAATGCCAAACACGCCACACTTCCGTGGGACAAGGAAGTAGACAGGGCCTGGTAGCATTGGATTGTTCGAAAAATACACCTGTGCGTTCAAATATACAAGCGCTTACAAGCTGCTTACCAAACTAGCCACTGTCTCACGAGTCGTATGAACCGTACATGGGACAGGAAAACAGTTTAGATAAGCAGCTTACTGAGCCCTTGTGTCTTTGAACGCACCCCTGCTGTGCAAAGTCAATTTGAATAGTTCATGTGGGTTTCTACTAAGTTCTAGTGAGTTGTCATCATGGTGGGATAAATTGGTTAAACCAGCAGCAGCAGCAGATTCCTTGGAAACTTTCACCATTTTGTTGTAGAACTCTCTCTCGGCTCTCTATATCATCAAAGCCACATAATAATTAGTATTAACAATAATTAATGATACATAATATAATTGAGAGGTTAGGTGGAAAACTGAAATATCCTACACTCGCGCACGGCTTCAGATATCATGAGTACCCGACAGTATTTTGTAAATTTTGGAGCGCAACGTAAGTTGTAGTAACCTAGCATGTTGTCAAAAACGAAACACTGGCCGGGTGGTCTGAATTGAACTGAACTATACGCCCTTTGGTTTTTATTATTGGAATGCACAACCTTTACGGGAGTCATTATATACTGTTATTCTGTTAAAGTATTACACTTTGAATGTCTCATTTATAACCTTATACAGACGGTCTTCTCAGCAAACTAAATGGTCTTCTTGGAATTCCTTAAATTTCCGGTGTCATTTGATTTCCAGTAATTGAAAACCCTCCTTGAATGACTTCCAGATTATGGGGGTAAATATATCTTGCTCCGTGGGCGAGTTATATACAGTACTAGTATACTAGTATATAGCCCCCGATCCTGTGAGCAACTAAGCACACCAACGTTTCTCCCACATCTTCTACTAACAAAGACACACCACAAGCATCGTAGCATGTCTAAATGCTGCTGTTTCGCATCTCATGACATCGTAGATTCAATTAGACGAGGTAGGTAGCGGAGCGGTCTTAAGTAGCGGTTAGGCGACAGTTTGAGTGATCGCCGGGCGGCGGTTAAAAGTCAACGATACGGGAACGCGGTTGTTCCAGGTGAAATGCGATATACAAGCGGTCGTTTGGAAATCTGGGAGGAGCGGAAATCTGGGTGGATTAGGATAGGAGTGTGTGGAAGGGGTGCAGGGTGCAGGTTTGATAACCGGGTGGGCTCATAGTGTTTGGACGATTAGCTTCAGTGCCATTGTCGTCGTGTTTTTATTTGAGCTATTTTCTCTATGATGACTGCTTTATAGAATACGTCCGCAGGATTGGCGAGGGGGTGTAGTCTTATAGGCATTTAGTCACGTTCTTTGGAGAGGTGAGCGAGTGAGTGTTGGGGATTGACGCGCATTTTTTTTTTATAACATTTCAGCGGTTTGGTTATGGTCGAGGTTGAACCTGTGACAACTATATTATATGTTACTACACAGTACACGAGGCACGACTGTTACTGATAACGAAAGACGATTGCATGCACTTCCTATACATATATATATATATAGATTTAAACATGTATTACCACCAAAAAATGTACGTACAGTTTAAATAATTTAAATTTCATGAACTGATCTTGTACTATTGCCTGTTTTGTCACTATTTCAAAAAATGTAAAAAAAAATTACAAAATCGAAATATTGCCATGAAAAGTCTTTGACAAGGACTAGTCAAATCCATACTACTTTAATTTTAGAATCAGTGTTATTTCATTGATAGATAAAATGAACCTGACCATTTCTGATTTCCCTAGAAATGTTCACCCACATTGGGACCGAACCGATTTAGCATTATCTTACCGTAGTGATGTATACTTCTAATATTAAATTAACCATTGCAATGCTACATGGAAACATTTTCGCTCCGAATTAAAGACGTGACTGAACGGGGTTAATGATGATCATAACGAAATTAAAGAATATATTTTCTGAAATATCTAAACAGCAATCTCATCTAGAATCAGATCCAAAACGCACACTCAGACATTTGGACATCGCTACTATAACAAAATAATGTCAACATGTTTTCGAGCGAAACGAGATCTGCTTTTATAATAATTAATTAGATTGTATCTCAACATAATCGGAGGCAAGGCATATCTTAATTAGACTTGTTTTCATGATGCAATCATTTGTCATCATAAGATACTAGAGTGACCTACTGGGCTATCTCATTCCTAGCCATACAACAACACGAACATAGATGACATTCTAACAATGTGAGAAACATGCCATGATTTCATCACAGAACTCTGCCAGGAATGGTCTAGCTTCCGGTGCCACAAGCTGTGTGTTCAGCACGGCGAGACATTGATACTCTGCTGCGCAGCGCAGCACGCCACGCTCTGGATCAACAGACGCAACTCGGTCCAAGTGGCTGATAGCGTAGCGCCGACTATTCTGAGATGACAATTGGATCCACTTTGGTAACGTCTTCATAATCGTCACGTGCATCTTTGAAGGTGATAGAAACATTTGTTCTTGATGTTGTATTTATATAACAGTAGACATATATAGGTTTCTTTTCCGTGCACCGATATCAAATCAGCAGGTTACGGTCTCGGAATGCTTTGTATATCTATATTTAGCAAATGTTTTTTTTTTATCGAAATATAGCAATGCTCAGAGTTACGGCAATAGCACATTCTTTAATTCTCTTCATACTAGTTAGCGGCAGCGCCAGATTCTCCAAAGAGCAATCCCTGTCCTGACTATTGTTAAGCTTGGAGATGGTTAGTATATTAACATATTTGAGGGTTAATATTAAAGTTCAGAGAAAGATTGAATGGCAAAATTATGTTGTCTTTCAGGTAAGTACATTTGACCATGAACATGTCAATAAACTGTGTCTAAATTATTATATATGTTTTATCATATTAGGCCTACTAAAAATGAAAATAATATCGATGTTCTATTATTATGACTAATTTCAGTAATATTGGCCTATATATACTAACTTAGACTACTAGTATATACTATATATAATGGTTTACATTTTAGAAGTAATGGGCATAGTATCTATGAAGGAATTGCAAGCAAACGTTGCCGTTACGTATTATATTTTAGTCGTACCACTTTGTTATGTCCCTTTTCATTGGTATAATGAAGCAAATAAAAATACGACTATATTCAGGTTGTATATCGGGGGGTTGCAGTGGAATGTTGTCTACCATACAGCGGTGGAAATGTTTTTGGATGTACAGACATGATTGTATGTGTGTCAAGTGAATGTACTTTGCAGTTGTAGCTAAGAACTACTCCAAAACATAGATTATAAGGTCATTATATGTCCAAAATGACCATACATATAAAAAATGACAAAAACCACCATCAATCAATATATTTTATTAATAATTTTTATTTTAGTAAAATAATTATGCATTACATTTTGGTTTTCAGTATTGGTTACCTTTTGTCATCCTTGCGTGCACATGCCATACTTAAATCGATAGAAAAATTAATGATTTTAAAATGATAGAAAGACTTTAAAAATATTTCGTTGCGGGTAATCAAAGGGAAATAACTCTATTGAACGCCCTCTGGTGGTTTGATAATGCACTAAATAAAATAAACACTGCGATGACAGTCTGAAACTGTCAACGTTTTATAATGGACAAAGAGAATCACAGCCTCAGATCTGGCTATCTATTAGCCCAGGTAAGTGCAGACATTCAAGAACAACTGACATGAAGCATGCATCTTTTTCTAGAAGGGAGTAAACTAATTCGATGATTTTCGGAGTGTTCCCAAAACACGCTGTCAACTTCCGGTTATCAGTGACAGCTGTGAAATGTAATTTACACCAGCTGATTCTAATTTTGACACGTTATTTGTGTATTGTTCGTTACATACACTCAGAGATATAGTTTACACAATCATTTACTCATTAACTAGAGCGCTTACGATGCAAGGTCACAGGTGTCCGGTTTTCGTGTCGACATTCTGTTAAAAAAAAAAGAAGAAAGAAAGGAGGCGGGTCTGTCATTGATATTGTCAGTTGAAAGGGAGCGAGGTTTTAGTTTTGTTGGCTTTCTATATTTTGTTTTGGGGTGATCTTTATGTAAGTGATAGTTAAAATGGCTGACAGTAGGCTACACTGTCCTATATTTTTCGTTGTCTCTGGAATTAATGTTTAATGGATGAGCTAAGCAAAGACACTTCCATTACTTATTCGTGGTCTAGTAATTTCTAGGCATTTGCAGAGTTAATCATATTTGACCAATGTTGGCCATATTAAAACTAAATCTAATATCTATCAATAATCAAATATCAAAGTTGTAACACAGGCAGCAAACAAGCCTGTTGGATTGGAAAGATTTTTACAATTTGACAGCTTCAAATTTTCATATGAAACTACAGTTTTAAATATAAAATATCAAATAAATTCTTCTTTTGTACTAGTATATTATAATAGTGTTCATAATTTTAGTACACTACACATCCTAATGAAAATAATCAAATTATTGCTTCTTGGGTATGATGATGATAATAATAATAATAATAATAATAATAATAATAATAATAATAATAATAATAATAATGATAATAATATCCCCCCCCAGATTCCCACCAACAAGTGGAAGGTTCGCTGGTTCACCCTAAGTGAGGATCAGCTGACATGTCATCGACAGCGACGTCATTCCCTCGTCATCAGTTCCATGCCGCTGTCTGGCTGTTCCATCGTTTGTCCGTGCAACGACCTCCCTGAAGTCAGTCCACAGGTACAGCACATTACATATCTGCGTAGCCGTGTGACGAGATGCTCATACTGGTGTCGCCTTGACCAAGTTGGTAGAATGTTGGACCTCGCAATCCAGCAACTCTGGTTCGAATCCAGAATCAGCATGATCCTGTTACATATTTTTTTCTAATAATTTCAATGTCATAAAAATCTCTATTTACCTTTCAGTGCCTTATTCAAATAACTAGATATGTTTCAATGCCTTATTAAAATCTATGTATGTTTCAGTGTTCTTATACAGATCTCTGTTTATGTTTCACAGCCTTATAAGCAATCTGTGTTTATGAGCAAATTAAAATTACTAGATATGTTTCAGTGTCTTATTAAGATCTATGTATGTTTCAGCGCCTTTTAGAGATCTGTAAATATTTTACTGCCTTATTAAAATCAAATATCTCTATGTTTCAGTGTTTTATACATATTACACACTATGTTTCAGTGCCTTTGTGAAGATTTCTATGTATGTTTCAGTCTCATAAATATTTCTATGTATGTTTCAGTCTCATAAATATTTCTATGTATGTTTCAGTGCCTTTTAAAGATTTCCGTGCCGAACGGAGATGAGCTGTTTTTCCAGGCAGCTGGCGCTGAAGACAGAGATGGATGGGCGCACGCTATTGGCGCCGTCATCCGCTCACAGAGTTCCGCTAAACAGGTCAGCTTCTAGGTCTACTTAGTACAATTTACCGTAGTTTAATTTTAAATTGTGCTTTAAAGCCGCTTTCAGGATTCTTTCACTTATATCACGGTTTGTCAGTTGATGGCAGGAGGAAACCAGCTGAATGGTGCAGTAAACCTGCGGGAACCAGCTGGTACTGACAGACCAAGGAAATTAATTTCATATTCTATGGGAAATTTACCAGTTTTCATGGCAACTAACAATATCAAGACAAATTTAAAAAAACATAATGTTTTATTATTTTTTATAATTTAATTTAAAAAAAATAATAAATACATTTAAATTTATAAAACATGAATTATCATTCTTATGACATGAACTTATAAAATGTGTTTCTCTATTTCAGGTTTCCTACAACAAGATGACATTCCAGACCTTCAGGGCATATGCTAATGTTAGGTATGACTCGATACTATCTGTACATGTGTTTAGTTTCTCGAAATACATGTAATCTGCAAATCATTTCATATATCAGGGTTCCATTTAGGTTTCAATTTTTGAGAGTCCCGGGACGCATGTTTTAAAGTGCGTCCAAACTTGAATTTCTTGCGTTTGGGACGCAGGATTGCGCGTTCGGAGAAACCCTGATATATGCATGCTATGATTCATATTTTGATTGAAGATCATGTACAAATATTTTCTTGTTGTATTATATAGATTTCTATTTCAGTGAGATAATTGGTGCTATTCAAGACCCGGATGCAGGTGTTGAAACCAGTGCTCATCTTCGAGGTGGAGAGGTGTACAAGAACTGTTTTACAGGTGAACACCCCACTTCCTGTTTGTAAATTACATTGATATGATTTCGTATGATTTATGAGTTGTATATATATATCAGTTCAATCAGAACGTAAAGCACTGCTTTACATGCAAATATATGTCCGGCATAAATATACACCCATTCCGTGAAATGTCATTTATTTTATTAAAATATTTTTTTTATTTTTTATTTTTTCCTGTCAGATAAGTGATCATGTTTATTATTTACTGCGTGTCACCAGGAAGTGATGTCATAGACTGGTTGATGCGGTGGTCGATCGTGCGGAACCGCGAGAACGGCTCTGGAATGGCGCAGACGCTGCTGAAACTAGGTCACCTCCAGGAAGTGGACATCCACGACGGAAGCAGCGGAGTCAGCTCCAGGTTCAACGACGGAGAGAAACTCTACAGATTTGTGAGTCGTCATTTCCAGGGTACCATTTATGAAGCTGTCATCCCCACTGGGGGAGGGGGCGGGTGGCAGCACAGTGGTAGAACGTTTGGACTTCGGAGCCAAGTTTAAATCACGAGTTTAAATACCGCCCCAGGGGGACTGGCATCAATATATTTGCGAAAGTTACATTTCTTACGCGATATTAATTGGATGCATGGCACTGTAGAGTGGCAATGCAGATATTATCTTTGGTCTGTCAGTACCAGCCACTGCTCGCAGGTTTACTGCAACATTCAGTGCTACGGATGTTGAGTGTTTCCTCCTGCCCTAACTTATACAGAAAAAGAAAACAAATCAATAAAATAAAAATACTAAAAAAAAATTAAATGATGAGATTGTTACAGAAAACAAATCTCATTGTTTCAGACGTCCATCAACTTGGGCCTGAAGAGGAACAGCTACTACGACAGTACTGATGATGACTCCAGCTCCTCTGAAGATGACGACGATGATGGCGACCGGGAAGAGGTCAAAGTTGAAAAGGTCAAAAAGGGCAAAGTCGTACGAGAATCCTTCCTAATGAAGAAGGTAAGAACAGAATACATCATCAAATTTAACATTGAAATTCAATTTAACTTTCATTTAACCATAATTTTAATATGCGCTGGATAGATCAGGGCCCGGTTGTATGAAATTGCCTTTAACTAATGACGTGATTAGCCATTATTCCTGCATTGACTTTCAATGCTAGCGTAACGT
>JAUTBZ010152614.1:0-11586 GCA_032361785.1 Lepetodrilus galriftensis
TCAGATATCAAATTATATTGCGCTAATATCATTCATTAATTTATTTACAACGCTTCAAAACAGGCGTAGTTCCCATAGCATAAAAAATATTTCAATTGTAGGCGTAACGGATGTAGTTCAACACTGGACTCATCGCTGGATCTTGCAGACCGCCCATAGTCCTATTTATTGGCAAATCGTTATTTCAATTTATTAAGTTGCGAAATAAACTTATCTAAATCCTTTTGGAATTGTCCAGAGTATTTTCCAAAATAAATATCTATTTCAGAATGATCAATAATTGAACACCCAATAGCATTATCCATTGTTTCATTTCCTATGCAATCACCATATTCTCCATTTCCAATTATTGAAAAATCTATTTTCATTAAAAAGTCGCCATTTGGTCTTGAAATTTTCCAAATTTTCAAAAAATCATTTGTAGGTATATCAGTTCTAATAATCCACTTAGTTTTTTCTAATTCTAATTTCAACTTTTCTATGTGCGATTTACTCATTTTATTAAGGTTTTCTGCTAATTATAAAATCTCCAGCAGTTAATCCAATATGATCTTTGAATTCAATCCAATGTTTTATATCATCAGTTTCACAATCATTCATAAGTCTATATTCTGACCATCCTGTTTTCATATCAGGAAGTTCCATTATTTCATAATTTTTAACGTTCTTGAGTTTAAGTTCAGAAACTTTATTTAACCAGTTTATTGCTTTTTTAATTTCCGTAATTCGTTCAATATTATTATTTGTGTTTTTATTTGTTTTCAGTTCTCCAATTAACTTGTCTTTTTCAGTTAATAAAGTTCGAATTACATATTCCATTTAGTAGATTATTCGTTTCTAGGTAATGTTTGCTAACGACCAATATAAGGACTGTAGCTTTGGTCGTGCGTAGGCTTTGTGCGGCTATTGGCTTTATATAATGTTAACATACGTGTTTAAGTTAAAAATATACCCTGAAACTAGCACTTCAAATTAGTTCCAAGGTATAATTTTTATATTCATTAAGGATGTCACTTAATATCATGTGTAACCAACTCTATAATGACGCCTCCATTATCATTAGCATAAGTAATGTCTATACCAATAATTGAAGAATCATAAGTGTTTTCAGTTATACTATCCATGGTCACATGATATTGAAAATATGATTTATTCGTATTATGATATACGCCCATTGATTTGGTGGGTTTCCCAAAAATTTCAATAATCTTTGTAGTAGACATTTCTTTGCATTTAAGATTTGCTAGAACTATGTTAGAATGAAATCTAGCTACATTTGTGTTTACCATATATACATTCCTCCTTCTATCGTATCTCCAATTCGAGTTTCTAACGACTGACATTAACTCAGAGCAAGGAGGTATTCGTTTTATCTCCTCTTCCTTATAAATTAGCGAATCTTGTTCTGTAAAGTTTGTATCAATTGTCTTTGGCTTTTTATCATTTTCAGATATGATATTTTTCACCTTAACACTTGGTTTTGATATATTGTTATCAAATCTACAACTCATTATACAAATAGCACAGAATATATAAATATATGACTTCATGACTCTATTGTTTTATTAATCTAAAATGCTGGTGTTTGGATTTATTGTTTTCAATATCCAAAATGTACAACCCATTTGATAATCCTTCTATGACAAAGCCAAAAGCGTCATAATCAATGCTATTAGACTCTATAATCTGTCCAACAGAATTAGTAATAGTATAACTTTTTAGACGTGTGTTACTATCAACAATCATCACTTCAAAACTCCCATTGCTAGGATTAGGAAACACCGATATAATTGACTGATGCATTCCAAATTCAGAAACGGAGTTAATTCCATCTTCACAATCAGCAATAAACTGCATTGGAAGAATTCCACTTACTGGAAAATCAGGTAAAAAAGAACAATCGGGGTAAACAGTACTTTGATTAACACAGTAAACACCTCCCGAAATATCTGTTGTCTGTAAATATCTTTTGTATTCTTGATTTGCTTCAAAATACATTACTTCATTCGAGTCATTTACATGTTTCAAACCATGAGCATGACCAAGTTCATGTAAAGCTACAGACTCAAAATCTATTAAATCTAAGAAATCAATGGGCAACAATTCATCGTCATTTGTATTCCAATTGTTAGTCCCATCAAAATTTTTAAACACTATTTTAAAATGATCAATATATGATTGATGTTTTTCATTCGTATAAGGATTCGTACAACTTGCCGTAGGGGTTGAAGTAATGGCTAAGCTTGAAGGACTGCCTTCTGGCATTACGCCAAATTCAATTCTACAAGCTTCATCAAAGTTGCTAATATCGATAGAGTCTTTTACAATAAAGTTTACATTTGTTGCGCATCGCCATTCCAAAAGTGCCGATTCAAAAGCATCAATAGCAGAATTACCCTCAGACAGTGGCCCATAATAATTGTGAAAATTTGATGCGTAATACAAAGAATACCCACTCTCTCCATTTCTATCAATCAAGTATGTATGCAATGTGTGATCAGGAAATGCAGCGGGGTTAGAATACGTCTTATTCTTTATGGCATACCGAATAAACAAATCATCAGTAGAGGATGATGGACTTCCAATACCTTCAATATTAACTCTAACTTTGCCACTTCCGGCATACCAATGAGAAGAGTCTTGACCGATGGAAGGAACTAATACTCGTATTTCATCATCATTCCATGACAGGTAATCATCAAAAGCATCATCAGGAAAGTCTTTTTTAATTGGCTGTACCCATTCACCTGCATCAGGACCATTCTTAGCATTAGTAAACTCTACATAAGAATCTCCTTGTAAATTCCCAAAACATGCTCCCGAAATAATCAATACGTCATCCGTACCTGCACGCATACTATCTGCTGGAAAAACGATAGTCGTATCACTTAAACTAGTCGCATTAAATCCACTAATAACCGCCACAGGGCATTGAAAGGTAGAAAAGTCTCCCTGAATCCGCATACAATCAAAATACTTCTCAATACCTTCTTCCAAGTCAAAGTACTTACTCAAAGTCTCCATCATCTCTTGATCTAAGAGCAAACCTGGATCGAGTGGGCCTGGAAGAGTAAGGTGGATTTTTATTAATGTGGTATAGGTATCTGTAATCACAAATAAATCTGGTTCGTCCAACGAGTTTGCTTGCACGTCTATTCGTACTTTGTCGGGTGCTATGTCCTGCGCTAAAGAAGTATAATTGATGTTCGAAGACAAGCCTATTTGCTCAAGCGTAATAAGGTTGTTCGCTGCAATGTTTGTACCCAATACTGTTGGGCTGTATTTCAAGGCAATTACTGGTCTTGTAATGTGAGTTAGTTCGGTAGCCTTGATAGATACTACCGTTGTCACTTGAAATATATTATTCGGGTCGGGTGACATAACTTCAAATAAGAAGTCAAGACACTTGTCTCCGTTCTTTACTTGAGTAGTATAGGATTGTATTACTTCATCTTTCTTCTCTGCGTAACTCCAATTGTTATCTGCAAGTTTTTGATACGGCTTTCCATAGTCTTTTAGAAGTCTTTCAAATATGTCCTTTTCTACATTCTTATATTGATGAAAAGGTTCATAAGCGCGAAGCATTTCATTCTCCCAATCGTATTTTAAGAAACCTTGTTCACTGGAAAAAACAGAATAGTAATTATCCGTTACCTTTTCTAAAGCGTATGGTGGGCTTGCCGTTTTATGTAAAAAGAAGATTCCTTTTGCTCCAACGTTCAACGTTAATAGATGCGTCCATGTTTGTTCTTCATCATCTAATATTCCACCTCGTGTCACTATTGAAACGTATTCACTCGGTGGTGATGTTTTAAATGATTTGTAGATTTTCAGTTTGTGTGCCGTATATATGTCACCTCCCTTAGTTCGGAAACATTCTGATTCTATTATTTCGCCTTCTACAACTAATTCTGCTTCTTCTATTTTTTGTTCTAGTGGCACTTCGTATAGTTGCCCATAAGTGTTCATCCCCGTAAACAGAAACAGGAATGCTATTGTCATTTTTGTAATGGACTTTCTTAGCCCTTTTGTAGTTATTGTTTTCATTTGTATTTGATTTTGTAAATTTATTAAATATTGCTTTATCTCTCACCTCTTTTGGTTGGAATTTCATGACTACGGAGGATATTTGCGTAAAATGTCGAGCAGATTTATCCAAATGATGGCAGGGAGATTTCTAGAAAACGGTTTTGTTTGGCCTTTTTTATTGTCAACTATTATCTCGTATTCTATTAGCTTAGCCCTTATTCTACCCATATTTGACCGCATCACACTTTGTTTTTACATGTATGTTAACTACCAATATAAGGACTGTAGCTTCGGTCGTGCGTAGGCTTTGTGCGGCTATTGGCTTTATATTTTGTTATCTTATGGCTATGTTCTTTTCAACGTAATCATTCAATAAACACTATTCTTTTATTCAATATACTTTCTCCTAGTTGTACTTGAACAGTAAACAAGCCGGCTGGATAATCAGAAATGAAATTAAAACTTCTATAATCCTTTTCTAAATCTCTATCTAGTATCAATTGACCTATTGAATTGTAAATTCTCACACTACCATCTTCAACTAATGGTCTGCCAAAATCTATATTTATTTCTCCGTTGCTTGGATTAGGGTAAATAGAGAATTCAAATAAGTCTTCTTCCTCTATTGAAACCAAGGTTGTATCTGGGTAGATTCTTTTGCGGGCAATTAGTGTCATAGCTGTATCACCAGCAAGGTTTCTAAAATTACCCGCAACATATAATGTGTCATCATATATTTCCAAAGTTCTAAATTCACCTTGAGATATTGGGTCTGTGTTTAAGCATGTCCAAGTATCTCCGTTCCATTTGGCAACACCATTACAATATTCTCCTACATTATTCATCATCCAATTTGTAGATTCTTCATTGCTTAAATATTTAAAAGTACCAACCACATATAATTCCCCTTCATATACTTTCATATCATAAACAATGGAATTCACCCCTCCACCTATTTCGTGCATGTCCACTCCATCAAAGGATTGAATGCCATTACCTGTAAATCCTAACCCTTGATGGAAAAGACCACCGACATACAATTGCTCCTGATAGGTAGCTAGAGCATATACCCACATTAAAAAGAAAGTGCCAGTAAACTCCTCATGTACTACAGCTAATGAATCACCAGAAATTTTGGCTAATCCACGCCAATCATGATATGGCCAACCATCTAAATCTTTACCAATAATATACACTTCATCCTGAAACACTTCTATATCATTTAATACTGGTCCAAAGTCAGTGTCATTTTCAACAAATAATGAATTAAAATCCTCACCATCGTACATACAGATACCATAAGAAGGTTCTCCTCCCACAAAAGCATAACTACCTATAATATACAGATCATCATCAATTACTTTGGAGTCATAAATCGCTGAATTCACTCCTTCTGGTCCTCCGAAAATCGTGTCCAATTCCTCATCTATAACGCGATACATAGCGTGACTACTTCCAACATAAGTCTCCCCAGCATAAAACATAACATGTCTCACAATATTAAATTCTAAACTGGGGATAACTTTTTGCCAATGGTTTGTTTGTCTATTCCACTTAGTAAAGCCCGTAACCACACTATCTCTACCATCAATATGAATTCCTCCACATGCGTATATAATTCCATTCTCAGGATCGATACCAATATCATGAACTCCATCCGTACTAGAAGCTCCAGCCCGGAACCCAAAATCCATGGGCAACCAATCTTGTCCGTAAAATTCAACACTTATCAATGATAATAATAAAATAGTGAAACAAACTCGCATAACCTTATTTTCTGATTAATTTGTCTGAGTAAATTCTTTGTCCTTCATGGATGATTTCTACAAAGTATATACCTGAAGTTAGATGATTCGTTCGTAAATAAAAATATTCATTTCTAATGGTATGTCTCTTCGATATTACTTGTTGTCCCAAATTATTATATACACTAATAATAAACTCACCTTTTAAATTTTCATCTATGCCTATCTCTAAGTAATTAGAAAAGGGATTAGGAATGACATTAGCAAACAATTCTGACTCTTCATTACTCAATTCATTAATAGAAACCAATAATTCGGTCAGATCAAACATAGCAATTAATCCATCATCCGAACCCCAACTCGGTCCATAATTAACAGGCTTGTAATAATCTTCTCCAGAATCAATATCAAACTCTTCCAATGTGTTATTTAGTCCTGTTCCTACAGTTAACAATCTATCTTCGCTAAACTTAAAGTCTGTAAATGTATTATCAGCGTTGTCACCAAAGAAGGTTGCCCATTGAAGATTGTCATTCATATCAAAAAGTGCGAACCACATTCTTCCTGCTCCACTTAATGAATTACCATCATCTTCCGTATAATAATCTCCCAAATTATCACAAAACATTTGTTCTCCAATTAACGGAGTACTACAGCCACTTGCATAAGGAAGAGAACCGTTTGATACAATAGCTTTGCCACCAACAATCACACCTTTTCCATTTGGACCATCAAAAGTTTGTATTGCGGAAGACACACCAGTATTAGCACCTCCAGATAGACCCGATAATTTTGTACGCCACACCAATTGATTGTTGGAATATTTTGCTAAATAGCCATACGTGCCAGAATTATTTGATAAATTAAAAGCTCCTGTATTTGTACTTGCGAAAGTTGTGAAATCAGGATCATCTGTACCACCTGTAACATAAAGGTGGTCAATTCCATTGTCTTCAATAACGCTAATTTCTGTGTTTCCATGAGTCTCAGGAATATGGGTAGACCATACCAGATTATTGTCATTATTGAACTGTGCAATAAATCCAGATTTATGAATGTTTGGAGCTATCTCTACGGAGCTATTTCCATCATTACAAATAGGGAAATCTCCATTACTTGTAGCATCGCAAGTCATAGAGGTGCTGCCAGGCCATATTAACCCTGAAATATAAACATTATTCGGTGTTACCTCAATATCATTTACAAAATCAACATGTTCGCCTCCAAAGAATGTTGACCATTCAATATCCATGTCTTCACCAAATCTAATAAGAAAGCCATCGTTGCTGCTACTTGCAGGCAAACTCATGTTGAACGCACCTGATATTCCAGATGGAAATATTGGAAAATCTCCTGTTGAGTTGATATTGTTACCTCCAGAAATCCCTCCAATGTACAATCTAGGAGAAACGATACTCCCCAAATATTTTTGATAAGCAACCGTTTTGCATTCACCGCCAAAATCTCCACCTATATAGGATTGGAGCATATCAGTAGATCTAATTCCGAAAGCATTCAACTCAATAACAAAGCCATCACTAGAACCATTAAGTGTGATATCATTAAATCCTACATTAGTGGATTGAATTAAATCAGAACTAGATGTATAGCCGACAATAAAACAATGATTATTTACTGTATTCACAGCAATGTCATTGGATATATCCCAACCATCTCCACTAAGGATTGATATCCATTCTTGTTTAGCAATACCTAATTTAAATCGTGAAACGAAAATGGAGGGAGTAGTATTAAAAGAGTCACCTCCTATTTGATCCACGAAATTTGAAGAAGTCGTTTGTCCTGTAATCCAATACTTGTTCTTGTTGTCGCTATAAGCATTGGCATTGGCTTTCTCGTTATAATAGCTTCCGAAGAATGTACTCCACAACAAATTTTCCACTTGATTCACCCCACTAGGCCCTGCCACTCCTTTGTCCAACTCCACAATCAATGGTAAACTACTATTATAAGAACCAATACCAATATTCACATTATTGCCACTAATAGAATAAGTTGGTTGCCAAGACATATTTATTCTCTGACCATTGCCATTAATTTGATACGCTTCACCTTGTTTTAGGATCAAGTCACTTATCGAATTCTCAACAACCAAGTCATTACCATTCATACTTAACCCATCTTGCCCCGCAAATTCTATTGATAAACTGTTACTGTTAAACCCAGGCTTACAAACGTAATAAACCTTCATCCCCTTGTTATTAGAAGTATAGATAATATCGATATTCGACCATACTTCGTGACTATATATTCTACTTTGATGTTGTATACGCTCCCGCTCTCCATCAGGAACAGCACCTCCTAGGAAATTGGTATATGCATCAAGCTTATCTATTGCATAAACTTTCTTGTTATTGTTCCCTTTATTAAAAGTTAAGTCAATACGATGCTCGTTACTAGTACTATCACTAGTTGATTCGTAGAATTGCAAATGCAACTTGTTGTCAGACACAAACATTGCGGGTGAACTCTGCGTATTGTAATATTTGATACTATTTGCATTTGCTCCTGCACTTGTTTTTAGTTGCCCTTTATTCTCAATGAAATAAAGGCTACTTGGCACAACCTCTTCATCTGGCGGAGTTATTACTTCTTTCTCCGAATACTTTACTGTGTAATATCGCTTCTTATTGTTGAAATAATCCACTTGACCAACTACGATAATATCGCCATCATCATCTAATGTTATATCTATCGCTTTGTCATCATTATTGGCTTCGGAATTGAAATGTTTCACCCATTGCTCGGCTCCACTATTTGAGTATTTAATAGTGCAATAATCCATGTTTGAAATATTATAACTACCTCCCGTTACATATACATTGCCACTAGAGTCTATGACTAAATCTTCACCTGTATCCGTTCCATGTTCCTCACCATCATATTCTCTATGCCATAACTGAGTTCCGTTCGCACTGAGTTTAACGGTGTAGTAATTTTTAGCATTCGCACTGGTTGTAACGTATCCCGTTATATATACTTTACCTGAATTGTCTACTTGCACAGCATTAGCCATATCATTTAAGTGATCCAATCCATCTATTTCTTCTGTCCAGAGAATATTGAGATCTTCATCAAGTTTTACGATCTTCATATCAAATCCCGTTCCAGTGTTTTGTACGCCTCCTACGATGAATATATTATCATTGTTGTCAATCGCTATGTCAGTAACTTCATCAATACTCTCTGCGCTGCCTCCTGTGCGGTATGTGCCACCGATATTTCCATTACTTGCTGTTAGTTTTAATGTAGCAATTTCCCATTTTGCCGAGTTGAATTGACTTATTCCTGTCGCAATTAATGCACCATTACTATACGTGATTTTTGCAACTACTTCTTGTAAGTTTACATAATCATAGGTCTGAGTCCATTGCAGTGTTCCACTAGAATTATACTTTGCCATCAGAAAATCTGATAAAGTAGTGGTAGTATATGTCGCTCCACCAACATATATGTCATTATTTGCTCCAAGACTTAACGAAGTGCCTCCATCGATAAGGTTGGCATTACCATTATAATACTTTGTCCACATTACTGATCCAAATGATGAATATTTTCTAAGAATTAAATCATGGGCTGTCCCCGTATTAACAACTGTCCCTGTAACAATTAGATTCCCAAATGAATCCAATATAAGGTCGGTTCCTATGTCATCACTATTGGCACTCCCATTGATAATATCCTCCCACAGTAATACTCCTTTCTTGTTGTATTTAACGATCATGATGTCATAATCACCATTCGCATTTACTGATGAACCAATGATATATGCATTTCTATTGGAATCCGTAATCGTCTTGGTGTGATGATACATGTATTGTGTCCCTTTATACTTTGCCCATTCTTGAAATATCTTAGTCTCAGATTGAGCTGTTCCTTGTACATTTAAGAACATGAAAGTAAGGATCAACAAGCCCACTGTTGTTAATTTTGATTGAAATGATTTGTATTTATTTTTCATAATAAATTTGGTTTTTGTGCCATTAATAAATGGCGATTAGTAAAACTTAACATAATAAGTCATCTTCAAATTAATTATTTGTAACTGCTAAGATAATAATAACCCACTAAACTTCGCCTATATGACTCGGTATTGCTTGAAGATAACGGTTTGAATATGCGTAGTAGCGGATTTTAATTGCCGAAATTTTCAATTTATCACTAAACTTTGTTCAATAGAAACAAACTTTGAATTTAGTACTAAAACCGCTATTACGTATATTTGTTGTTGTGTGCAGTGTTATGTGCCATTTTATTTTTTTCCTAATACACCAATATTTTCTTCCAAAGAATTTATCACTTTATCTAATTTCACACCATTTGAACCTTGAATAAGTATAATATCATTTGGTTTAATATTCTTTAATATTTCTTCGATTGCTAACTCAGAATTCTCAAAATGTTTTTTATCTGCGACATTACTTTCTTCGCTAATGAATTTAGCATAATTTCCGACAGTAATTAGATATTCTACATTATTTGATAATTTGGCAATAACTTCTCCAACTTTTTTATGTGCTTTTTCGCTATGAGAACCTAATTCAAGCATTTCACCAATAATACAGACTAATCGTTGATTAGATTTAGTCATATTTGAAACTGTATTTAAATTTGCAATTATAGAGTCAGGTGCAGCATTATATGTGCTGTCTAATATCATTGCACCATTAGATAATCTTATTGCAACTCCACGCTTTTCAGGTTGTTTAAAAGACGATATTTTTTTTAAAATATCTACTACGTTAATCTGCATTTCTAAACCAATAGCAAAAGCAATTGCCGCATTGTATACATTATATTTACCAACACAGCCTGTCATATGAACTTTGTGATTATTAAGTCTAAAAATTGGATTTGCATTTTCGTCCAATTCAATTTCGCTTATTTTGATATCTGCATTTTCATCTACACCAAAAGAGATGATTTTACAGTTCGCTTTGTGCGAAACATAATCAAAATATTTATCATCTTTATTAAGAAGCGCAATTGCACCATAATCAACACCTTCAAATATTTCCGATTTCGCTTTTGCAATATTTTCTTCTGTCTTGAGTATTTCAATATGTGAAACACCTACATTTGTAATTACTGCAAAATTTGGTCTTGCAATTTTAGAAAGATAATTTATCTGGTTCAAATTTCTCATACCAAATTCAACTACTGAACATTCGTGTTTTCTTTCTAATCTTAATAATTCTATTGGAACACCAAGTTGGTTGTTATAATTTTTTCGGCTTTTATGAGTATTATATTTAGCATCTAAAACGTGTGCTATTAATTCTTTTGTTGTTGTTTTACCAACACTACCAGTTACTGCAATTAAAGGAATATTTAAACGACATCTCCATATTCTACCTAAATCTCCTAATGCATCTTCAGTTGAGGGAACTATAATTTGTGGAATTAAGATATTACTAACTTCTTTTTCTACAATTACAGCAATAGCACCTTTTTGTTCTGCTTCTTTTACATAATCGTGTCCGTCAACCCTTTGTCCTTTTAAAGCAATAAAGAGAGTTCCATTAATGACTTCATCAGACTTTTGTGTTACGTGAAGAATATAGTCCATTGGTGAAATTTTCATATTCGGTCTTCCGCCTACGGCAACACTTGCTTCAAATAAAGGTATAGTAATCATAGTCTATTTTTTAAAAGGTTTTCAATAATATTTTTTCAATTTTATATTGAGAGTTTAATTTTTTCACATTGCACACAACAACCGTATAACCGTATTACGGTTATATCCCTTAAGTCGGCAAGTTACGATTATTCAATATATCTTCCAATAAAT
>JAUTBZ010152625.1:0-11585 GCA_032361785.1 Lepetodrilus galriftensis
TATAAAATATGATTTGTTTTATAACTATCGAGTGCTGGGGGATAAGTACGTCACTAAATAACAACTTTTGGGTGGATGAATCAAGCGTAATTAGTCTCAGAAACATTTCGGTGGATAAATCAAGCGTAATTAGTCTCGAAATTCGTTTGTCCGATTATACATGTTTATCAACTGTGATATTATGCCTTTAAGATATTAAGGAATGAAACTTGAGAAATAATGTTAATAATATCGAAACAAATATCGAGATGATAGAAAAGTCCGAGATAAATGTCGTGGACAGGTAGGACTGGGTTTAACAGTGAACATTAGATCCTGATTTCTCGAAGAACTCTGAACTCAGCTAATACGTCAAAACTGAGCGTGTCCTCTCCCAGATGCAGTTTTCATTTTAGTGACACATTTTTTTCGAGAAATCGGGCACATATGTCATTGAACTCCAGGTGATTTCCATCCTCATGTGTGCTAATACCAAAGCCATCAGAACGTTTACTACAACACACTACTATTAGTGAATGTATCGCATTATACACCTTTTGTCAATGCTTCTCTGCGCCGGTTAGTATGCACAAGTCCAATTCACTTCCACACGTAATTTAATCGCCATTTGGCATTAATCAGCCGAACAGACTCCCTCGGCAGTCGAGAACACATTACGCCATTAAACGAACTACTCCCGTACGAACAGGATGCGCCGTTAACCATACGACTACGTCGACGGGCGCGGCCTTAATGGGGTCGTTCAGATGAGTGTATTACAATTGCTACCCGCTTCCGACATATCCGAGCAGGCCACGGATATCTATTGGCATTAGTGGACCGTTAAGGCCAAGTTTTTCTTTGATTTCTAAAGTGCGTTGCCGTGGTTACATTGCAACATCGTTATCGACTTCGCCGTTTTTATGCGCACAAGTGTCACGTACGTCACCGAACAAAGTATTTGGGTAAGACGTATGAGTGTATATATAATTATATGTGAATATAGATCTACTAGTGTACAGTGTATGTGCTAATGCATATTTCCATCATATTTACAGATAAAATATTGTAAAGTGCATACCGAATTAGTCGGAATTACCCACTTAATGCATTAATACTAGTACATGTATAAGAATAGTTTAAAACTAGTTCTTTTTAAAGACGTTTCGTGGCTGTTTTTTCGATTTTTAAAGATTGTTTTTATATTTTTGGAAAATTTGTCACGAAAATTCTTTGACAAGGATTAGTTTAGGACAGGATTTTTTATGTAAATGTCTATGTTAGCAAAATAAAGCAAATATACCATCCATTGGATAAATTATCCGGTTCCAAGCATATTTACGTAGAATATATATATATAATACACAATGACAGCTCCTTCCGTAATGCGAAATTTACATAAGCTTGTCAATCAATATCATATACATAGCCTATTGTAGGCTGAGAACTATCTTATTATAAAAATGGCGATTGGAGTTTTGCACATCTTTATTCATAAAAGTTATAGCTATTTACAGCCGTAAAAAAAATACATATACGTGGATTAAGACATATATAAATGATATAAACGAATAATAATACATAAATCCAGTTAGTTTCCGTAAAAATGCACATTTTTGTTTGGAGATACATGTAGAACATTTTTCAAACAATGAAAGCACATATATCATATAGCTTATGGTTGCCTGTATAATTATAAGGTTGTACATAACTTTCTTTATTGAATACTACTGATATATGGCGACTTCTCAGTAGTGCATAATATAGATGGCAATATGCCACCCATTAACGTATTCTGCCAATAGCAAACAATAATAATAATAGTCGCGTTCGCCTTGATGAAGGGGTACTTCATCGCAGAAATGTCGGACCTAGAACAATATATGTTATATATATATATATATTACAGTCAATGTCTAAAATCAGGCAGTGTAAAACGTCTGAAATGTTCAGATGTACACCAGGAGCGGTCAAAGGAATTTTAAAACGTAGGGCTGGAGAATGTTTTGTAAACAGTTGTGAAATCAATTGTACGTTCCATATGCATGGGTGGTACATATAAATGGCCTACGTGTACTTTAGATGAAATAAAAAGAGGTTGTTTCAGGTGTTTATTATTAAGCTATGTTTTTAAATGTTTTAATGTCAGTTAGAAAAAAAGGGCGCGCGCACACCCCCGTAACCTTCCATGTACATTTACACGTGTGCACGCCGATAGACAATCTATAAACTCTCTCTCTCTCTCTCTCTCTCTCTCTCTCTCTCTCTCTCTCTCTCTCTCTCTCTCTCTCTCTCTCTCTCTCTCTCTATCTCTCTCTCTCTATCTCTCCCGTGTGAGGATGCATTCTGAATGGTCCTTCAAAATCAGTTGGCAAATATAACGGAAAGAGTGTGAAAGTATTGGTGTTAAGTCTTGGCCGTGGCAGGTTCGAACATCCATGTCGACGTCTTAGCGCCGTCGGTGAAAGTATTTACACCAAGAGATCACCGAAATAATGCTTAAAATGCCTAAAAGCCAAACAAACAAAACCCCAAAGGCCACGGGAAAGTGCGGGTCTTTGACAACTGTGTGCATCCCCATCACTGAGCCCTGTGGATTAGATGAGACCAAAACTGAACACTGTCTTGGTATGTTATGGAATTCCCCATGCACTAAACATGATGGCATTGCGGAGAGACCACCACGTGCCATAGTATTAATACGTTGTATCTTACCTCTGTTTCAATGATTTTCATGTTGCCTAAATACTATAGTAATCCGCGGACGTCTGCAGGTAACGGTATAGTAGGCCCTGCAGATATGGTTTATATTCTGGCGTGATGCTCTTGTTGTCGATACACTGTGGCTGGGAACAATGCTGCGTCTTCTTGTTACAGATGATCGGTAAATCTGACCTGTTCAATTAGCAACCCGAATCATCTAGAGTCTAGCGTCTCTTGATGAGACTTTATTAACTCCACACCCACATAATTCTCGATTAACACGTTTCATATGTAGTTGGGAATGGGTGTCCCTTCCTTTGTATTACGTGTAAGTTCAGAAAGCCATCGCCTTCTGTGTCGTCGATTGGCAATTGCTTTAATAGTTATATTCACTCGAGGAACGGTCAGATTCGATGGGAGATAACCGCTGCATGATTCAGAAGGTTCGTTAGCTATCTAATAGTTGAGTCGATGGACATGTGTATGGAGATACATTGCAAGGTAAAAACCATTCGGGGAGGTCGCTCAGGTAAACATTCTCCTGTCAATCAGCATCGATCTGATGTAAATCACGACAACCTAAATGAGGACTAACTACTCTTGGAATCTGGCATACAGTATATAATTGAAGGGAGGGAACAGGAATTCATAGAAATTAGTTATCATGTATTATGCATGCTGGCGCCGGCCGGGTGTGTGGGAATTCCTTGTTGATCTAACAAGCTTTCTGACAATAAAGAGAATACAGAATATTCCTTGATTAGGATGCAATAGACCGTTAGTGGTCTGGTCAAATTGATTTCTTATTTTTCTTACCCATCGTTTAGACAAATTGCACGCAATGAATTAACATCCTCCTTATTATTATGACATTAATCTTATAGATGCTGATATTGCGAGTGGGCATTATGGCCGATCTTGTATCTGCCCGTTGTCATCTACTTCCGGTCCGTTCCTATATTCACCGGCATTGTCGTTGTGCAGACCAGTAAATGAGACATTCAATCAATACTATGCTTCTTCTTTCTCATCAAACGACATTTCTCTGATCGATAAAGTGTTCATTGTGATTTAATTACTGATAATTAATATAAAGCAAAGATTCTCTCCATTGTGCAGTGTGTCGCTACTTGTCACGAGACGTCTTGAGCACTTCCGTTATCATAGTAGTTATCATCCAAAGGGAGGACATTTAAAACATCCGTTACGGCTTTCCTGTTATTCGGTATTACAATGATTATGGGCTTCCCGGAAGTCTTCAGTAGCCATGACAGAGGTTTTTGAAAAAATAATATAATCATACTTTGTGATATATGCTCATGTTGAGGAGCGTGAAGGAAATACTTTGATGCAAGCCCCATAGAAATCTATTCACTAATAAGCTAGATATTCAATTTTGAACACTAAATTTTGAAAATACGATTCTGCCAAATATTGCACCCACCAACTGTGTGATTTTGTATTAATAAAAAATACGTTATTCATAGTACAACAAGCCTGTAATATCAACAGAATATCTATTATAGTATCAGACTTAGCTATTAAATCACTTTTTTTTTTATTAAAGTTTTCTGTTAATCAAACTGCAGCATATTAAACAACCCATTGCATCCAGTGGATATTTTAAAACAACATGATTACAAAGTCGAGGTACATTTAGACGCCAGAAACTCTTCTTCGAGCATGTTTGGGCGTTACAAAGTCCACTTTGGAATGTATACTCCCCAGGAAGTTGAGAAGGAATATGAGAGCAAACTGATCCACTGACCGGAGTAATAGTAATAAGCCTACTTCGGGCGGTTACGCTAGTTTAGCCAGGAAGTGTCATTGCGCATGTCTAGTTGTTGCTAGACAAGCTTTCGTACAGCACGTTCGTGACGTCACTCTAGCATTGTTTTCGCGACTCTCGCGCGAACTCTAGCATTGCTCGAGAAACCGCCCGAAGTAGGCTATAATGTAGAGCTATGAATATAGACTTGGACACCGCTTGACATTTGCATGAATAATCCCTGTGCTATCTATACATTGCACATACTCGGTAGTGTTATTTTTCTCTATTTGAACCTGAGAATTAATAATGTGCACATTCATAATACGCCAAATTCATACTCGAAAGCGTAACCATAGCGCTACGTAATAACCCGACCAATGTGCCTTCACTTTCCTTCTCAACTCCCTGGAGAGTATACAATACAAGCTGCCGTATCAGGCACCTGAAGTTTAAGCATTTACATTCTTAAGTTCTCGATCACCGATCAACTCACCAGCCGAGACCGATCGTGCTTAAAACATAATGAACCATTAGGTACCGTCACACAAAGCACTTGAGTTTCCTTTTCGAGCATTTATTATTTTACATTCTAATAAAGATCATTATTTGAACGTACAATTACTGATTCTGTGTCAGTCTAGCAAAGCATGGAGGAAGTTAATAGTATATGCAGTTCATGATCACACATCAGTGTTCTAGAACTGACTTGGAAAATACTCGAGATTGTCCACAACCATCTCCACGTTAGCCCCTGTGACAGACGTTGGTGGCAATTTTTTTCCGATATTTTTTTCATGATTGTTTATTGTTTTACATTGACAAGGCTTACTACGCTCCACGTGTACTTTTCCAGCAAGCATCAGTAGTCCAGATACCAGCATACATTGTATGTGGTTGTCCTGGGATAGGAACCTGATGCAGTCCGTGTGCATTGCTCACGTTACATGCGATCAAGGCATTGGTCGTTTGGTTCTCTTCGTTCATTTTCAGCCCTGGAGTTTTAACTAGGACGGACCGCCGTCAGTCTGTCTCTGAACCGAGATTTGAAGAGTGAGCCGATCCAGAAGAGGTCGTAACAGGTTCGTCAGGATGACCAGCCCGCCGTCGTAACCGTGCCGACTTTGATGACGACGTCGAACGCCGCTTCGCAGACACAGACGACGTCCGGGACACCGGAGGAAGAAGCGCCGAGGAGGTACTGGTAATGCTGGAGTCAGAGATGTTGCTTTCTCTTCTGGCGAGCTTGCAGGCGAAACAGTTCTCAGAATGTAAGTTAACTGATCTGGTGGAGGACGGAGGTCTGCTGGACTTTGAGTCATCAGTCAAGGTCTTGGACGAGTCCTCAGAGCTCCTTCTGGAGTGGACTGGAGAAGGAGGCTCTGGGTGGAGTATAGAGGCTTCGTAGTTGAGGAACTCCAACTCCAGGAAGGTTTCGTCCTCGATTGGCTCGGGGGTCGTCATCATACGAATCCGGTCCAGTTCCACTTTGATCAAGCCTGCTTTCCCCATGTGCTTTCTCAGCTGGTGTTCTTGGTTCTGGAACTTGAACATCAGCTTCTGTTGACTGATCAGCCTCTCGCGCGTGCACTTTGCTAGGCTGTGCTTGTCGGTTTGACATTCGCCTTCGTTTTCGTCCTCCCAGATCGTGGCGTCTCCCAGCTGAGAGTTCCTGATGCTCGTTTGTGACAAAATACTGTCGGTCCTTTTCATACTTGGGAGGGAGGCTGCGCTGTTGAAACGTATCTCTCTGAACTTTGTGCCGTCTTTACGAGTTGGTGTCGTGTCCGAATCGGTTCCGTCTGAAAATTGAGAGTCACGGGACCTTCGTGGTCCTACTGTTGGGTACATGACTGCTGATATCCTAATGCACACTTCCGGTTTTCTTCGAAAATATTTGAAACGTATTATTCCTCGAAATATCAAATCAAGTTGACAACAAGCTATGAAACTTCCTGTTATTCCTGTTTAACTGGGCATCCAAATATTTTAAATGTTAAACGTCCTGTTCTTTAAAAACTTATTCAATTTGGCATCCAACCTAAAGCTAAGAAACGTTCTATTATTCCTCGAAAAACAGTTAAATTGGGCATCCAAAGCATTTAAAACGTTGCTATTCCTCGTAAGATAGTTCAAGAGGCACACAAGCTATGAAACCTTCGGTAATGTTCATCCTAAAGAAAAGAAAACGGGTCTAGAGGCATCCCAAATATTAAACGTCCTGATGTTCTTCGAAAAACTGTTCAATCGGAAATCCAAAATTATGAAATGTCCGGTTATTCCTGTTATTCCTCTAAAACTAATTCAAGACACATACAAACTATGAATCGTCCTGTAACGTTATTCCTCAGAAAAACAGTTCAACTGGGAATCTACACTTTGAAACATCCGGTTATCCCAAAGATCTGAAATGTCATCTAACGTCGTTCTTCGAAAACCAGTTCAAGATGCATCCACACTTTTGAAATGTCTTGTTATTGCAAGAGAAAACACCATATTCCTTTGTGACCTATGCTACGTATGTGCATATTCGGCCTTACAAACTGATCCCTACGTGTGTGGAAAGATTATGTGTATATAGTGTGTTACTGGGGTAAAGGAAAAGCGATCGGTCAACTCTGATCGACCTACGTCACGTATAAATATGACCAGTCACCCGTCTATTTACGCTACAGCTTAACATCAGCGTCGATGTAGCTTCGAAGAAACGTCTGTTTAAGGATGAGGATGTTCAACAGTTTTCCAGTCATGAAATCTTCCTCCTCAATACAATAACAGTCAATGATAGTGACATTGATATATAATTAAATATGTATATGATGTTATATGGTGTGTTTTTTATTTGCTCAGGTGCTCGCGTGCACTCCTTACAGATTAACCATAATCTGCTTAATAGTTAGTCTTTGATCGGAAGATTATTCCGCGACATGGAAAATGGACTAAGCTGTATATTGGTGACGTAAGTTAATACACCATAGGTAAGGGTGGCAACATGATTTATAAGCGGTATATACGTTCATTAAGCAATTTATCTTATTCTTTGTTTTTGTTGTCAATTCATGGTGACTAATATATATGATATGCGGACAATGACGCGAGTCTTTTAATAAAAGTTGCCATAATTGTTTTATAATAATAATAATACTGTGCAGTTTTCTATAGCGCCAAATCCACGCTACAGCGTGCTCAAAGCCCTGTACATTATTACCCCGGTCAATGGATCTGTGTGCACTCAATTCCTTTCCAAGTCCCTGGGGAGTTTACAGGAATATACCCGGGGTATAGTATAGTATAGGTGGTGTATTGGTCAATATAATTCTTATTCTGCCTTACCGGGATCATTGAGTGAGTGAGTGAGTGAGTGAGTGAGTGAGTGAGTGAGTGAGTGAGAGAGAGTTGATTTGTTGTTCAACGCCACTGCGATGATTTTTCACACACATATTAATACGTCACAATGAAACATATAATATTTAATTAAACAATATAAATTATTATAAAATGACAAAGGGTAGACTATATGGAGGAATTATTTTATCGGGATTCCTATGAAATCCATTTGGAGAAGAAGAATAAAAAAGAAAAATGAAAAGTAGCTATAAACCCACTAATAGAAAATATATAATATTGTAACATATGAATTTTTTTTAAAGCAGGTCAAAATATGTCTTGTAGCTTGTAGGTATACTAGATTTAGTATGTTACTGCTTGTGTATATAACATAATGTTCAGTAGACTTCGTGTGTAGTCGTGTTATCAGAAGGTCGATATCCAAATAATTAGTGCAACGTTTTATACATCCCCAAAGACCAATATCTAAATGGATCTACAATAGAAGAGTTCACCATGTTGTACTCATTTCGGAATTCAGGTTAGAGAAGCCGACTTGAAATATTCCGCCATCATGACCAGATCTCACATAGGTTACTTTACTGTACGTAGTCCAGTTTACTTAGTATAGCTCACGTTACGGGTAAGTTTACATATCTAACTTTATCCACCAATTATATATAGAAGCATTAACAAATGTCATTTCTGATATGCGTTGGGTATCCAATAACTTATGCAATGCCAAGACAAGAATGGTTGATACTGCCAGATAGAATCTCTGCCAGATTCTCAATTTATAACAAACTGGAAGAAATTTCTGAAAATTAAACAAGTTAAGAAAAGGTAATCGGTGATTCACGGGCTTTGTCCCGCCTCCATCCTCTTCCCCCTCTCAAGAGAGAGAAGGCTTCAGCCAATACGTGTTGTATACTCACGGGGAACCACACTTGAAACGTATGCAGGGTCCTGTTGCTCCGGGGCCGCATGTACGAAACGACTCGCCTCCAAGAGTGTATTCGATTCAACATTCGATCTACCCTAGGGTGACGGTGATGAGATTAGCCAATGTGGATACTAGTACTCGTATCATCATGAGTGTTTGGTCATTGGCTAATGTCATCACCCTAGGGTTGGTCGAATGTTTGAAACGAATACGCGCCAATGTAGCTAGCTACTAGCTAGGGTATCGTTTCTCGAAACACATATTATATCTTCCACGAGACCATAAGGAATCTAGTAGTAGAGATCGCTACGAGAGTTCTTATGGTCTCGTAGTAGATATGAGAGCTTCGAGAAATTATACCCAGAACAAGTGTGGCTACAATGTATTGTAAGTCAAATGTTATGGACCCGCTACAAGACCGTTGCATGAAACGTTGTTATATCTGCAAGACTTAGCATGGTTAGCCCCAAAGTGCAACCAATAGTTTACATTTGTAGCGGGACCCTAAAATTGTACCTGCAATCAATTGTAGCTACAACTGTTCTGAGCAACGGGACCCATGGTATCCTTTCATGAAACCCTGTTATCATCTACGAGACCATATAACGCCCTCTTTGCAGATAGCTAATACATTGCAAAGAGAGCGCTACTGTGGTCTTTTAGTGGATAAGAGAGTTGTGTGAAAGGATATACGCATGTCAATAAGCATGGGCCTATACTCCTTTTAAAGAAAAACATGGCAAACGGCTGCAAACGACCATAGATAATAGCCTACACCTCTCACAATTCTACCTGCGTGTTTAATTTTGGGCGTAGTGTTAGTGTCTACTTCTCTGCCTGACTCCACTTTGACGCGGTCAGGTTACGGAAGTTAGTTGGTAACGGGGGATGTCCCTACAAAGAAATGCTATATAAAACTCAAGAACGGGAGACAAGAGTTATCTGCTCTTCATTTATAGTGATGAAGACGAGCGTGTCCAAGTTGTGATTCAGTACGTGTATCGAAACTTTGTTGAAAAATTACGGAATTTATTCATCGAATTTGGAAATCTACGGGATGATTTCGTTGCTGTTGGCTGTCGGTAAGTTATTCTTTAATTAACAAAAGGAAACCGTTTATAATAGATCGAGTTTAAGTATTGGTGTACTAAGACTAACTTCAGAGTAATTATCTAAAGAAAATACCGTGTACATCTCATGATATTGACCCGATAAAATCGTGATAGTATAGGGTATTATAGTGTATCTTGATTTAAGTAATATACAGTGTATTTGATTTGAATTAAATTAAAACACAGCAGCTTCAAAACAGATTACAACACTTTAAAACAGCTACAATTACCATTGCGTTTGTTAGGAAGACAATAGGGCCTAGACGTACATCATATTCCTGCAGGTATTAACTAACTTTTTAAAACTCGAATAACAATACTCATACTAATATTATATTTATTTTAACTTCCAAGTTTGTTTTAATTGTATTATTATATGTAATTTATTAAAATACAACAACAATACGGATCCTTGTAAGATATTTTGATCTAGTAGACGAAGTTCATATTTACGATTTCACTTTTATATTCACATATCTACATTATTTATATGCATTTACGTATAGGTGCAAACGGGTAGGTAGGGGGGACAATGCGCATCGTCCATTACACGTTCAAAGATGTCACGACCATTGGGCTTTCGCCATGGGAGTAGCCAGTACACATTTGTGTCAATACGGACCAAGCATCTAATTACAGCGGGCTGTTGGGGGATTCGCACAGTCGTGGAGATGTTTGATCAGGACGGCCGCGACAACGTAAAGATCAGAGGACGTTTTTGCAGGAGAAACCCAGTTCGTTCTATTATAGTACGGGCTCTTGAGACCCGCCAATTAGCTACAATTTGGGTTGGGATTTTTTGTTTGTGGTTGTTACATATATAATTGTCCGCACCTCAATTTCTTCATACCTCCTCCGTATGTCAGTGTGTGACATGTATACGCTGTCCATGACGTCACGGTCACTTGATGTTATTTTAAACCATTACGTACTTCTCTCTTTATGTCTCTTTTCTCTTGGTCTTTTTACCCCTGTTTTTCTTTTGTTTCGTTTTATATACAAACGCCCATGTTCTTAAAAGCCACGGTTTAACACAAAGTACAGCATTATTGACATTAACATTACTTTGACAAAAGCATATAGACTATATATGGATAAGAACATTTGGAAATACGAGGCATATAAGTACTACTCACTAAATTATTGTTCCATGCCCATGGTGTTACATAAGATGCAGATGCAGATGAAGAATATAAAGGTGTTAGGTATAGTGAAAGAGGACCGTAGATAATAACAGAGTGTAATATTTATGGCAAGTTACATGTAATCAACACACCTGGCGGTTTATAATTATCTGTGGTCAGATGAGTCGTTGGTCAAACATGCGGAGCGTGCTTCTGTACTCGACTATTGTGTTGTCTGCTAGCATGTATATGTATATGTACCAGTAGTCATAATGGGAAGTAGTCATAATGGGAAGATACCGTATATGTTTGGTCCAATCAATAACCTATAGAAACACGGCAGATTAAACCACGTGACATGTCGACCAGATACGAGTACGAACAATCATGCCACGTGTTAACGATAAACATCACTAATTATAATCCGAACAATCATACCACATATCTTACCAGTCGCTTACTTGTGTTCATGTTCTAATACAGTATACTTTACTTGATCCAAAAATGTTCATGCCTCTATTAAAACTTCGAAATTGCAACCATCACTTCCCCTTGGTATGCTATTCCTTATCTTGATAGAAAATGTAAATTATGTAGTACAAATAATATAGGGGACGAATATCATTATT
>JAUTBZ010152636.1:0-11584 GCA_032361785.1 Lepetodrilus galriftensis
CTCTCTCTCTCTCTCTCTCTCTCTCTCTCTCTCTCTCTCTCTCTCTCTCTCTCTCTCTCTCTCTCCGTCTGTACCTGTGTGTATTAAATAATGCCCATGGACTTGTTCCTTGCAGACTGTATTCCTACGCGAGGAACTGCGTGTTGTCCACACTTCGGCCTTGTGGCACAGCAGCTCTGGCCATCTACAGGACAACCATAGACTTTCTGAAACCAGTTACCTGTCACGGCGTCCCCGTGTCCTACTACAACCTCCTCTTACTGCTGCTGACGCTGACTGGAGGTATTGTGATGAATACTGCGTGATGTGCTGAACACTGGGTGGTGTGCTGAACACCGTGTGACGTGCTGAACACTGTGTGATGTGCTGAACACTATAGTGGCATCATCACATCACACAGCTATAGCTGTGTGATGTGATGATGCCACCGAATCAGAGACAATCTATCTTCCTCATATTGTCGTGACTAGATCAGATAGAAACATGAATGAAAGGTTGTTTTATATGTTTTCAATTACAATGAATCTAATGCAGCTATGACTTTCCCAATAAAACACAAAACAATCAAGACGGCGACCATAAAACTTAAAAGGGCAAAAATATGGCTATTTTAAGTAAAATAAATGTTCTATAGGTATGTTTTTACTTTTGCATTGGGGTTTATCAAAGAGCAATTATCCTTAGCAATTGTTTCGATTTGTAATGATTTTGTTTGTTTTGAAACAGCAATTAATGAACAATAAATATCAAAAATCATTAAAAATCGAAAGAAATGCTACGAAACATCTTTGACAAGGACTAGGTGCAGATGTATCTTGTCGTAATGTATGCAAACTGTTGCATGAGTGGTACTGCATGATGATGATTGCGTGAATGTGTTTGTCTGACTATCGCTGTATTCTGCCCATTCATGTTCTTTGTTATTGTACATTTGTTTCTTATGACATTTGCGAGCAATTAATCAGGGGCGGAGTAAAGGGGATTAAAGAGGGGGGCCCCTAGAATTGGACAATTTTGTTCAATAAACATATATTTTGTATTATGGTGAAATTATGGGTCAAATTATGAGCCCCCTCTAAAATGCACTTTGAGCCCCCCTAACCTGAAAGTCTGGATCCGCCCCTGTTAATGTATAGTATTTGAATATGGCCAAAGGGCCTAAATACAGAAAAATATGTACTTGATTGAGTTTCCGTCTAAACAGGGGCAAGCCATTTTATATTATTTTATATTATTGTAGTTCAAGCATTTGCATGGTTTGTGCTGTACATGGGTATTTTCGTATCATATATTTTATGAAATCCCAACATGGATAATCTTGTAGGCCTACTGGCCGAAATGTTGAATGTATATGGACCTATATATTCGATATGTTTTATGGTTAGGTCTAGGAAGCTGTCTAGTTTTCGTTTAAACTTTTGCTTGGCCTAATAAAAGTATTTGACATTCTTGTGACGATATACATACATGCACGCGCCATTGCAGTTTCTTACAAGGACATTACGGATTATAATACTAAAAAAGAATACTACTATAATAATAATAATAATAGTATGGACATGTATATAGATGCAAACTCTACACCATAGCGCATATATACATACATACATGTAAGGTAAATTCGGGAAATGAAATAATAAAATGGGGAAGTTTAAAAGAATTTGCGAAAGAGGTAGTTTTTTAGGTTTCAGTCCATACTATAGTTTAGCAAGGCGGAGCAGTTGGCAGTATATGTCACTTTACAGAAGCGGCCACAGAAAAGGAATGATAACCAAAGATTTAATAAAAGTGACCATCTTGGAGGAATTATATTTGAAGTGCAAACATTGCCGATTGGTCGTATCTCTGCCAAATCGCCACCAATCGCCCCATCCAGAAATCGTACGATCCGGTGTGACTGGGGCTTTACATGGCAATACACACGATAGTTAACAGGTTAGGAAGCGTAGTGTTGATAAGGGCTGGACTATCTAGAGCGTTCGACCTACAACGGCAGTTTGCTTGCTCAGAGAACTCAAATGATAACGAAATATTTGTAAATGTGTACGTCAGTGTTATAGAGACAGTATAACAGTTGGAGCACTTAAATACGTATGACGACAGCAACCCTGAGACATGATGTCAAAAACACACAGTACTGAGATTAAACACTAGATGTATTTAATTTAGTCATCTGACACTGACATGGAGAGAACGGCATGGATACTCCGTCTGACTATACTCGTACTCGTCTTTATATTAGGTAAGTGATTCTTCGAGAAAGTCTCATAGATGTTGATGTATACGTTCCTGTACGGTGTATATACTGGTATACAATGTCCACTACAATCTACCATATTATTTTTAATAATTAACCTCGGATTTATAATTGTTGAAATGAAATAAGTGGAAATGTAAAATACATTACAAAACCATATTACATCTAATTAATATAGTTTTAGTTTATTAGACATTTAATAGGCCCTATATTGAAATATATTAGGTAAAAGCGAATGTTATCGTGTGTATTTGACGGTTATGAAGTTTGAACCTGCATGTTATCACCACATACCTGTGTAGCTACATAGCAAGGCCAACCTTAAATCACGTTACCGTAGTAACTCTATTAAACGTATATTTAACATAACTACTGAGCGCTGCTAAATGAAATCAGTATGGATTGTTTTATTGCTGTTATGATTTTTTAAATCACCATATCAGATTATGTACATGTATCTATCATCCTTAACATTTATTTCTCTCTCTCCATCTTTCCCTCTTCTCTTGGAGCGGTTTTCATTTAACTTAAGTGAGTATACAACCTAAGCTACCATTTCCAGCTCTACAAGGTTATCATTCATATTTCCATCTCATCCTCCCGGGTACCCATTCTCTGCTGGGTGAACAGGGGCACTTTCCTAATGTGACACCACAAGTTTTGCAACACGTATGTTATACATAGATTATAATCTATAATTATATCTATGATTTATAGAAAACATTCCAGTCGAGGGGTTCAACATCCAGAGAAAGATGACGTGCAATTCAACTCAGCTTAACTCAGATCTCAACGCATGCACGCCATTCGGTGAGCAACCGGTGCATGTATACCTACCTCCGTCCATAAAATCCAAGACCACTTCTTCAGGGGAGATAGTGCTACCCAACACCGGGGTGGAATACCAGCAGATGTTGCTGCAACTTGATGACTACAAATGCGAACTGAAGTATGTTTAGATATAGTCTGGTATAGAAAATATTAGCTCTTTAAAACAAACTTTTAGAAAGAAAAAGAAATGGCCTAAAACAAAATCCGGTCATAGCAGATGGTAAAGGTTTACTAACTTTATTATTTATGACCGTATTTTAGTTTTAGGTAGCCAACATTTAAACATGTCTAGGCCTACTGCCATACTTTCGTATTCGTGACCTGTTACACCGAGTATTATAATACTAAAGATATTGTAAGTAATGTACAGTTGGCATTTATACTTGCTGAATGTTGTTTCTTTGAGATCTGTGGATTATGGATTATGTTATGAAACATGTTCTATAAACGTGCATATGCATATTGGGACCTATGTACACACTGTCTATAGGTTTCAGAATATTACCTAAACTTTTATTGTTTTTGTAAACTATGGTTGTGGACATGTGATAATATTAGTATTGTATGTATAACCTCCTGCCTGTAAGTATCGTCCATGTTGATTCCAATTATTGACGGATATATTATATACAATAATGATTAGCTTACCTATGTAGACACCAATGAGCCATGTCCCTTTTCACTATAGTGCCGTTATTTTCATTCTGCCTATGAATTTCTGAAAATGTCCCACTATACTGATCATAAACAGACAGCGGCGTCGTCAGGAGGCTCAGTTAGATTGCCGCCACGCCGCCATTACCAGGTGCATTCAGCCGGCGTATCGATCCTACATCCCAACTTCCAACCGAATCAAGGAAGCATTCAAGTATCTCTGCGATCAACTATTTGGTAATACACTGTTAGGTTTACATCAAGTATATGAATTTACTTATACATACCATACACTAGTATTTAGCAACTATACCAAAGGAGGAAATACGGGTATTGAAGATCCCGTTATACAGATCCCTCTGGTGTTCCAGGGATTCGTTTCTAGAAGCTCACATATCCACATATCTCGTATAAGTGCACGATCCCCATGTGTTAGATCTAGTCTGTATGGTCTCGTAGAATTAATATAAAATCTTCGAGAAACAATACCAGGTTTTCTGCGTGCGTCCTTACAGAGGAAACCAACTTAGGAGGTGTCTTACTTGGATCCCAGTTGGATCCGTTAAAACGAAATTAGATCCTTTTTGCACAGTGGCACAATGATGCTATTTCACAATTATAGATCTTCTCTTTAAATTGTGCTTTATCTTCTGAAAATAGACCTAAGGAAACACTGCAGTAGCCCGACGGACTTGGATGGTTTGACTAGCTGTGTGAGAACTCGAGAACCGACCGAGTACACGACTGATGATGAGATCACTGATGAAGACAGAATGTGCAGGTAAATGTATCATCTACCCGAAGCCATTGTATATTTATTATACACAGGTCTCTGAATAGGCCTACTGTAAAGTTTATGTTTAATTTAAACTACATCTTTAATTTCAGTACGTTCGAGTCTGCAAAGAAGTGCCTCTCTGAGTTGGTGACTCAATGTGGAGAAACCGACGACGAGGTACACATGAGGTTCATGGACTATCTACAGCCACAGTTCTGTGGAGCTTCTGTACACACCGTCTCACTGACATCTGTGCTACTCATCGCCGGGCTCCTAGCACACGTTGTGAACCAAGCAGGCTTCTGAACAGTTGTATATGGACACATTGAAGACTACTGTGAACGGTTCTTGCTGTAGCTGACTTGGTAGTCATGAGAACCTTGATAGATTTTGTTGTTGTCAATGAGCTGTAAAGTAGAATATTTCCAAGAAGAAAATAAATATTGCCATGGACAATTAGAATAGCTTCCCATTTTACATATCCACCGTGTTTTTATTATTACAATTTAGTAGTGGTAGTATTTTATATTTGTATGTATTTTTTTATGGGCGACGTAGACTATTCTCTCCATGCTGTAGGCAACCGGAGATGCCCCAAAGAGCAGTGTATGTGCCCTAATCCAGCAGGGACAAGACAAGGGAGAGAGTTAGTGTTAAGTGACTTTCCATTGCTAGGCTACTCCTGCTGGAGCAAGATAATACCTTTCACGTATACCGGTATTTTAATGATTTGGAGCCATTTTATCTATTGTAGGAATCATAATAAAACTAATGTAGCCTACATGTATACGTATATTATTACCCTACTTTCTGACAAAGCTTGTTTGTTACAATCGTGACTTAATTAAGACTAAATTCACAGTATGACGATGCTCGGGTATTTCTTTGAATTACAATTCCGTAAAAATGCAAGGAACATCAAAAATCGTTTGCATATATTAGTTCCATCCTCTGAAACAATGCCCAATGCTTAGACACATCCGCAACTAACGGAGTATAGAAAGCATCACCTTTCAGAGGATGTGCACATGCATACAACAAAAACTGTTCAAATGATCTATACAGTATATTAATTTCTAATGACTCGCAGATTTACCAGTTTCTCAGGCATGAAATAAAAATAAAACAAAAGTATATGTGGAGATGTTGTACTGTGTTGATGAACATTAATTTTGTCATAAAGTTATACAATCTCATTTGTAAGATATTTAATTGGTATGCTAGACTGCTAGTGCGATTGCAGTGTAAAACGTCATGGATTTTAATATATTTCTTAAGAATTTACACGCCAGCGTTTGTGCGAGATAAAGGAAACTGGTTGAACTTACAAGGTACAGTAGATGTTTACGTTACAGGTACAGATACAAGCAACGCCATCAGGTTGACAGCAATAGCTGATCAACCATTCCTTGTCTTGATCGTTTTATTCATTTAACAGGCAGACTCGGCAACCAATGCATGCGGATTGTAATCTTTAGGGAGCCTATTCTCGAAACGTTCTTACGACCTTAGTTTCGTATAGTAGGGCTACGCACGTTCTTAGTCTAAGAAGATCGTAAGAACGTTTCGAAACTATGTCCACTGCCATACAGTGCATAACTTTCAATAACGGAACGGTGCCAAAACAACAAATAGGAAGTTCATCATTATATGTTTATTATGTAGTGATGTTGGCAGACATCGGTTTGTATTCAGTACAATGTATGGAATACTTTGATCACCTCTCCCCTCTCTCACTGCAGACAGGCAGCTATACCGCACCGTTCACAATCTCAGTTTTGCTTCATATCGGACGTGTATAACATATATCACACTGACAACACTTTACACCTGGCTCTGTAGAACAGTTGGCATTGATTCCAGCCATACACTTTAACCCAGTTCATAATAAAAGGGTAGAAAATATTGTTATTTATTTGAGTTAATTAAAATAATTTTAGATACTTGTATTCGTTCATTATAATGCTAAAAGTATTAGTATTTTCAAAATATGAATAATAATTTTACTGCCTGGTAGCTAAACATTAACTTCTATCCACGTTGGTGCCAAGTCTAAGGTTTACATGCACACAATACTAAATTCCACACCAACCCATGTCCAAAAGGGGAAAACACAGAATACCCACTTGCTATAGAGATTCATTCAAAATAACATTAAATTTCATGGATCTTAAAGCGGCACTATCGGCCAATTTCTGCATTTTAATAATTTCTTTCAGTTCCAAACTGAGCGAGTTATTCCGAAAAAAAAAAAATCCTCCAATGAAAGTCCTTCATAATACACGTAAATAGAAATTCCTGAAATGACCACTTTCATACATTCAAATATATTATTCTGATTGGTAACATTCCTGGTGGTCTATGAAATGTGTCTTGCACACTTCCAGGCATACACATTCTTATTTACTATAATTTATCTGGTCAATACTTAAAATAACCACAGTAAACTTGTAAAGGTACAATATAATGCAAAGGTGCGATTGTGAACTCAGCACATAATATAACCATGTAGTAAAAAGAGAGGTATTCCTTGTATAAATCATTCATGTACAAAAGACTTTTACACAAGACACAAATCATATTCACACAACTAACAAAATATTACAAAAACAATAAAAACAAAGATCTCTCCCAACAAGTATAAATTAAATCAATATTCGTCTATCTCCATTGTCCGGTTGTCTTTTTGAATTTTTCCTTTATTAAAATTGTGATAGTACAAACTTAACATGGCATCACCACTTCGATATATTATAATTTTGGCTCAACTAATAAAGGTATCTTGATTTTAGAAGATTCTATCGGTATTACAATAATTGATAAATATCAATTTCCAATTTTGTAATACATTATTAACCCAGGGGCCATCCCCAGATTTCAGGGGCATCAAGTATTTTAGAAAACAGGCAATATTTAAAGCTGACAATGGTACATAACAGATAGAAAACCCACTGCAATGTAGATTTCCCCGCTACATCAGTAGAAAGGAACACTCCATGTTTGCAAAGTGGACGACATATAATTACATGGTACATAATATATTTATTTATATATATGACACAGAGGGCACGCAGATTTGTAATGACATTGTGGTCATAATAGACGGTACGTACCACCAAAATATAAATCACAGACGACAACACTAAAAGGCTTCTCACCCCTTGCATGGTTTCAGCAACATCTTTTCAAATCATGGTACATCTAACCTCCGGTTTTTCCACACTCGATTGGATCAGGTTGTGCTTGTTTATTTTAAAGCAAGTCCTCTAGTCAGCGACTTTTCATGTTGGCAGTAAATAAACATTAACTCATTTTTGAGTCTTGAGTCTTTGTTTTACATCGCAGCAGGAATCTTTCACCTATATGCGACAAAACAGATTTTTGACTTGCTTGAAATGAGAAAATGTTTTTTACATTTTCTTATTTCAAGCATTTACGTAAAAAGAAAAGTTCACGTTCTTAGATGCAATGACAAAAGCATTTATCAATTCAGATAAGCTAGGGTTAGCAATGTATAATTTTTCTACTACCACAAACTAGCTAAAATAAATACCAACAATATACAAGCAAACAATGAGGCTGTCCCTCTTTAGAAGTGATTAAATCTGTGAATTATTATGGTCTTTGGCCAAGGTCAACAACAAGTTTCCAAGTAAATTGCCAGCATATGCATCTCTGTCCGCTCGGGCGCAGTCGTGAACCACATACAACCACACATCACCTGCAGACCCTCGTGAATGCCAACTGAAAGTAACCATCACGACGTAACCATGCACACGTTATCAAGCATGTCCACTACAATAGTACTGCAATTCTCTCCAGTACCGAGGTTTTCTACTGGCCTAGTACCTAACATCGTCTTCCATCCTATGGTCTTCTCACTCATGCTAAGGACACAAGGGGTCGACATCAACCTTGCATACATCGGAACCCAGTTCGAATAACGAGAAGTTGTCATTTCATTTCGGTCAGCAAGTATTGGAAACACTTGTACAGAACTAGGAGCCTACACATGAGGTATACATAAATTACACTTGACATGGTGCAGTGAATGGGTCTCCTCAATCTAGTTTTTTTTAGTTCGCAGGGTTAGGGGGTGGGGGGTGGGGGGGATAGTTTTCAATGCTCTCTGTGCAAGGGGACATAACCCAGTCAGGACTACGGTAAGCCTGTTGTGTTGCGAGCCTAGTTTTCAATGTCCATCTGTCATAAGCTCTCGTCAGACTCGATTGCCTGTAGGTCGGGGTCGTTGTTAGACGAGTTGCTCTGTGACGCAGCTTCTTCAAGGCCAGCCCCCTCCTCCATACCTACAACACAACGTACTCATGTCACGACTCTTCATACCTACAACACAACATACTCATGTCACTAGACTCTTCATACCTACAACACAACATACTCATGTCACTAGACTCTTCATACCTACAACACAACATACTCATGTCACATAGACTCTTCATACCTCACAACATACTCATGTCACATACTCTTCATACCTACAACATACTCATGTCACATACTCTTCATACCTACAACATACTCATGTCACATAAACTCTTCATATCTCACAACATACTCATGTCACATAAACTCTTCATATCTCACAACATACTCATGTCACTAGACTCTTCATACATACTACATTCCAGTAAACGATCAGCTAAGACAAGGTGAATCTTTCACCAATCCGCAACGATGAAATCGTACTCGATAACATTTTTGGGCCAGGACTCTTGGGAGGACTTACCGGATTCGTTGAGTCCTGCGAGAGGGTCGTCCTCCTCGGGGACGTACAGCTTGTCGATGGCCTCCTTGATCTGGTTGTTGATCCCCTTCGGGTCCAGATCCATGGCCCAGGAGAAGTTCATCAGAGCAAGGTGGGTGTTACCAAGCTTTTTATGCACCTATGAGCAAAACCGTTATATTTAAGCCATGAAAACCAATTTACTTTACTTCTCAGAAAGTGTGATAGTATTTTGAATTTTACTATCAAGTATGAACAAATTACATATTAATTTAATTTTGTATGTATATTATAAACATGAACTAATAAAAATGAAAATTAGCTGTGTAATGGAGTCTATGGGAAAATATAGAAATACAACCTCAAAGATAAACAAGAAATAGAATGCTTCAAAGAAAATACATACCTTTCCAATGAGAAAATAGACAAGAGATTCCTTAGGAATGATCATCTTCAATTCTTCTAACTCTTCTAAAGCATCCTGCAATTAATAGTTAAGAAATGGTTATGGCTATATTTCTAGCAAATACCTAAAATTGTCTCGGCGGCAATTTCAAAATCCTTGCCCCAAAATTGAAATTGCCTTGGTGAGTGAGTGCGTTATTGTTTTTATTTTATGCCGTATCGTGAATCTTTCACCCATGTGCAATGAAAATTGCTGTGGTAAATTTGAAAAAAAAATGGACTGCCATAATTTGTACTACACAAGTCAATATTTCCTAAAGGTCACTCCTAAAGACATACCGTGTGTTTATCATTGGCAAACAAGATGGAAGCCCTGTGGAACTTGCATAGAGGGTTTTTCGGATCCGCGCTGATTGCCGTGTTCAGAGTTTGCAGAGCAGACTCAGACTTCTGCTGAGCATGCTGAACCTAAATCATAAAAGATTGATTGATTTAATGCCATGGGAACAATTCACAAGCATACACAAAAGAAGGCCATCATATTATTTCTTCATATAAAACAAAACAGAAGCAACAAATTATTGCAATATGTACTTCTACTCCTATCAGAAGTTATCATAATATTTTTTTTCATTTTTAAACTGATGATGATGATGATGATGATAATTTCATTAGCCGTTACTTACAACTCCTATGTGGCATAACAATGCAGAGCTCTGAGAGTTGATCTTCAAAGCTTTGCTAAAATGGACTTCAGCTAGACTAAACTTCTCTTGTTTGTAGAAGATCATGCCGACACCGTACCTGTGAAATAAACGACAGTCAGTTAGTATGGGATTCAAACCTGGAACCGTCTAACATTCTACCATTGCCCTATCAACCACTCCCTTTTTCTTGCTAGGGCCACTGTCATGGGAGAGTGAGTGAATTATTGTTTTATGTCACAGCAGGAATCGTTTACCTATATGTGACAATGTCAGGGGAGAAGATACCTGGATCACGTGACTACATTCAAACTCAAATCTCTAGGAATGTAGTTCTAACGTTCCATCTACTGCCCTATATCATCCACTGAACGGCCTGCAGACCCACATCTGTCATATCTCTGTACTCACCAGCTGTCATATCTGTCATATCTCTGTACTCACCAGGCATTGTAGTGTCGAGGATCCTCCCTTATAGAATTCCTAAAGCAGGCTAAAGCTTTGTCTAGTTCCTCCGTGAACACGTACTCATGGCCCAGCAATGTGTATGCATACGCAAAGGATGGGTCGACCTGAAACACAATACACATCATTTCATACTCGTTCAAATTTTATATGGGTATTTGTGAACAAAACCTAGACTTGAGGATAAAATTGTACCCAAAAAAGGTTACTTAATCTCAGGCCTAGAAGTTTTTGGAAACAAGAAAAGTAGTTGTAATGCTAGTAGCATTTCCCCCCAGCCTTCCTGTCGTGGTGATAAACTCACCTGAATAGCTCGCTGAAAGAACTTGATAGCGACATCGTGCTCTTTCTGAAGACTGAAGCAGTTGCCTGTTGCACACCATGCCTGAGGAGAAAATAAAAACAAAAACAATTAAAATTACAAATATATAGAGATCTATGGCTGTAACCCAAGAACATCATATAATTCCTTTTCATTTCATATTGCTATCAACTTGATACTTCATGGAACATGCATTTTAATGAAACCAGCAGGCAGTGGGTAACAAGAACAGACAATTGACACTGTTTCAGGGCTCTGGACTAACATATGCCCGACGTACAGGGGCAAATTAAATTGTACTGCGGACAACATACTTTTTATCATTTAGCACTTTTGGTGCCATTGCAACTTGCCCGACTTGCTCTGCGGGCAAGTAACTCAAAATGTTAGTCTGGAGCCCTGTTAATGCCATCAATTTGTGGTT
>JAUTBZ010152647.1:0-11582 GCA_032361785.1 Lepetodrilus galriftensis
ACATTAGCAGTGAATGCCACCTATATAATAGCACATCATCATATTGCCTACATTAGCAGTGAATGCCACCTATATAATAGCACATCATCATATTGCCTACATTAGCAGTGAATGCCACCTATATAATAGCACATCATCATATTGCCTACATTAGCAGTGAATGCCACCTATATAATAGCACATCATCATATTGCCTACATTAGCAGTGAATGCCACCTATATAAAAGCACATCATCATATTGCTTATATTAGCAGTGAATGCCACCTATATAATAGCACATCATCATATTCATGCTATTCGTTATTACACGGTACAGTATATTCAAACTCCAATATTATCTATTCTAATCTGTAATTCAAGTGTAATCTGGTATTATAACAAGTTGTTTGACAGTTGTATTCGTGCTTCGCATATCGGAATGTTGAAATCATACTATTGAAAGTCAGTCAGAAATCACATAATCGTCGAAATACTGTCTGGCAGAAACTGTATACGTATACATGTATATATCTAGTTTCATAGGTCGAATAGGAGTGTTCTGAATGCACAGTGAATAGGTTTACGCTGAGGGTATTATTGTTTGTGATTTGGGGGCCAATTGTTCCGACTGACACTGGAAGGAAGACATAGGTCTACAATACATAGGACTATGGAGTGCTATATCAAGCATACAGCTAGTACGGATGATTAGGTACATTCAATGCTGAGATTTCAGAATATGTCCAAGAGGTGGTTTGAGCCATGATATATTGGTATTGGTCGTATACGGCCTTTGTATCATGAGATAACAATTGGTTATATGTTCATATCATATGCAGTTTCTTAAAATTAAATATTTAAAAATTAAATATAAATTATTTTTGAATTAAATAAATGACATAAACAAAAGAATGAGTGTTTACTTTAACTCTCTTATTCCAAATTATTTTACACGGAAAGAACATTAAAAACTTCAAACATACATGTAAGATACACCCGTGAGCTGCTAGTTTGAGCACGTATAATTTTCAAATTCAATCACGTATAGAGTTGTGACATGTTCTACTATCTTTCCCTACATCTGGCTATAGACTAACGATAACGACGCGGTGTAAATGTACCCGATATATCGAAGTCATCTATTACCTTGCCCGAGAAGCGCTTCATGGTCGATTTTATTAACAGGCGAACAACCAATAAAACCAGCTATAAGATTGCAGCCAATACGGTCAAACAAGGGGGCCTATTATCGAAATGGTCTTACAACCGTACGACTGTCTTAAATGTTCCTATAGCAGGTATACGTAGTTTTTAGCTGAAGAAGGTCGTAAGAACGTTTCCAGAATAGGCCCCCCAGATTTGTATACGTTTGAGCAATATTGGGGGTATAGTAGCTACTTGAAAAATATATTCAAAATAAATGTTAATTGTGAACATTAGATGATTTACGTGCATGGCTATGAGGGAATCAATGTACTATATGGTACTTGGCACATCGTCATTAGTGTGGCCAAAATAGACGTAGTATAAACAAGAAAAATGATTTTTCATTGTCACTGGTTTAAGCATGTTTGATAACTTATCTTACTTCCGATCTTGACAATAAATATGCAGCACATATCATTCCACCTCGGATGAAGTAATGATATATTATGGTCATCATCTATACAATATATTAATTTGATATCCATGTTTTCAAGACGAATTATATTTGTGAAACAACTATATTGCGCCAATGATACATGGCTCTCTCATTGGAAACGATATGCTTACATGTATTTCCAAATAAAATTTCATTTTTTATAATTATTACTGACAAAAACCCAATACTGTATTATGATTATGATTACCTGACGCATATATAACTACGATAGATCCAATATCTTCAATTATGATTACCGGACGCATATACATGTATAACTATGATAGCTCCAATAGCTTCCATAGACTACATTAATGGTAAACTATGAATACCTAAAGCATCTATGCCGTTTCCTAAGTTTACATAAGTACTATAGTATAGTACACACTTTGTGCCATGTAATAAAGATGATACAATAAAGTCATAAAACCAAGACATGGTATAACACGAACACGATATGCATGTACAGAAAAACAAGTATGTATGTTATATACTTACATAAGCTAGTAAATCCTACGCCTGCTGTTCATAACTATACCAGCATATCCAATCTGGGGTAACAAAGATTGCCTAGGCATAGAGGACAACTACACACGTCCATACAGCCCGCTTTGACACGGGAGACGCACAGTTATGGGGGTGCATCATAGATATTCAATCTCAGCTCACCGGGCAAAAGTCATGACTAAACAACGAAATGCCAATTAAAGTTTACAAAACACTAGCACTGTGACGAACATACGAGACGTGTTGTAGGCTACGGTGTACAATGCGTATATTAAAAGTTTTCAACTTACGCCCGGCCCAGTATATTCAGTCACGAGTCCATGGCACAGAATCCACAATAACCGATAGTCGATATACAAACTGATTGATCTGTCGGGTTCTCTTTATAACGCGCGTCCTTCGTTATAACGTATTTACCAAATCGGCCCACCGGCGAGTTCAATATTCATTAGTTCATGAAGGTATTATGTAATGCTTGTGATTAATGGTTTTGTGTACATTGTACTGGTTGTGCAAGAGTATTTTAACGACATGTTGACGTTTAATTTGAGTATGCCACCTCAAAGAATATGAATACTGGACCAGGACACTGCGCGGTTATTGCTGAATAGGTTACTATAGCCAATCCAAATGTGTTTAGAACTGTGAATGAATATTTCCCATTCAACTGTGTGTGTTATCGCTTATATTGTCTGTGGGTTGGTAATATTTTAATCAATAATCATCTACCGTATTATATATTGCTATTGCAACTCTAGCAAACACTATGGTTATTACCATACTAAGGGGTATGAGTGGAGATAGAAGGTAAACACCCCATTGTCAAAATCATTAGGTTTACTTTTCTTTTCTTTCTTAAACATGTATACGAGTACCCATATTTCATTCCGATTCATTAAAAAGAAACATTGATAAACTTTAGAATAATTTATTGCACGAAAGCAAGCAATGACATACGACATAAACTAAACTAAAATATATATTAATGCAAATGACAGTTCATATGACAGTTGCAGACAAATCCTCATTCAAATAAATACATCAACATCTACTGTCAAAAGTTATGTAGCACTGTCATCCATCAATGACTAACAACAATCCTCTTTTCAAATAAACACATCAATATCTAATGTCAAACTACTCAAAAAGTTCCTAAATAAAACACTTTCAGAAAATATCTCATTACAAAATGTAGCACCGTCTCTTCAGGTATTGTCCAACTACTCAAAAGTTCCTAAAAAACACTTTCAGAAAATATCTCATTACAAAATGTAGCACTGTCTCTCCATACAATCATCTTGATGCCCGTCCAGTTCACGTCATCCAACAATGACTAACAAGAATCCTCTTTTCAACCGGTATTGTCTATACATGTACACACAATCATCTTGATGTACGTCCAGTTCAGAGTTTAAGTTCCTTGACAAGCCGGTCCTCCAACTGGGCAAGGGGAGAGTTCCCACGGGGTCCGACGGTTCTCGGGAGGGTCAGGAACGCCGGTGGTGACCACGTGTCGGAATCAACGCTAGTGGACAGCTTGCAGAACTTGGGCGGCGACGGGAAAGGCGACTCGGTGGTTTCAGACCACCTCGGCTGGTCCTCGGGAGTAGGAGTCGGAAGATGACGAGGTGGGGCGAGAGGAGTCGACAAGGAAGCATCCGGGAAGTACAGCTGCAGCTCGGATGCGGACGGAGATCCGGGGACCGCTGGTGTCTTCGGCGTGCAAATGTCATCGAATGTCGGCGTGACGAAGGAGGGAGATTCCGGAAGTCGACGAGGCTCCTCCATTGTCGTGGCGGGTGACTCGAGTCGCGGCATGCTCGGGGATCGGGACTTCGTGTTCCTCGGGACGAGGAGGTCGGCGTCTCCGACATACATGAAGCTGATCTGGTCCTCGGCGTGCTCTTCCTTGGTATTGGGCAGCGAGGAGGAGGAGGGGGAGAACGTGAGACGTCTGGGAGGAAGGGTATCCGGCAGAACCAACACGTCAACGTCAACGTAGGCAGCAACGTTCTTGATGAAGTCCGGGACGTCGTCTGCTTTGTCCAGTACTTCGACACCGTCGGTCTGTCTGATGCTCGGACACGCGACGTCTACTTCTTTTCCTTGGTGAGCAGTCGGGGATGGCGCGGCGGCGGTTTCGACAGAGATGTCGTCCAAGGGCGTGACAGGGTCCGTTTCCAGGAGGTCGGAAGTGACGTCATGCGGGGTGGACCGGATCCGCTTGGTGAGATGGGACGTCTGCTTGAAGTTGCACAGCCAACAAGACCAGTCATCCAGAGTTTCAGCACCCTTCACCAGCAGACGGTAGAAGGCCTGCGTAACATCTGAAACAGAAAATATTAACATTGTATCCTAAGCTAGACTATATAACGTCAGGGAAATTATAAGTAAACTTTCATGTTACTTTTATGTTACGGAGATGCGTTGCAAGTTAATCATGACAATCTTTGCAGTTATTCCATAATAATTATTTGACAAATTACTAACGTATAGCCATTATTGAAAGCAATATGCAGGATGACTTATGAATAGTGACCTAGCTCATTGTGGTAATTATTGATTTAAATAAGGGGAGAGTAGAACATGGTTTGAATGTTATGTGGTAATGATAATGAACAATTATGTAATGCAACCACAAATTAGACCTAATCGATTCGGATTTATGGGGGCTTACATACTAAAATGAAATACTACGTCGCAGCGGGTATAAAATAATAATAATAAAAGCATTACCGCGATTATAACTACCACAGATTCCGTCTATAGTCCATACTTTTACGCAATTGTTATTATACAAGAAAACTGTCCGTAAATTCTGATTTTGTGACTTACTGTGCGAAATATTAGGAAATAGTAATACAATAACGTAAGCTATGGGAAAGTTTTGAAATAAAAATCTCCTAATTATAATTACCAGTTCTGCATGTCCTGTGTTGCCATCTGTCGCAGAAGTCGCACTGGAGACACTGCTGTCGCGGACGACACACTCCGGAGCAGACGACACAGAGATCTTTCATCAGGCTGACCATGGTAAGTTCGCAGTAAACAGTGAAGTGACCAACATCTTTTTCAGGATGGTTTATAAAGCGTACCCTCACCACCACACCCCACCCACCCTACCCTCTCATCTGGGCATCGCCTACTCCACGCCCCATCCTGTCAGGTTGTCATCTCAAACGTCCCCTGTCCCCGGAAACCAGCCGGAAACGAAGAGCAATGGTTAATGTTGTATAAACATATCAATTAAACATTAGGACGGGTGGTCAACTTCTGAAGGAAGTGTGGGGAGGGGTGAGGCTGGGTAGACAATCGACTGGTCGGATGAGGTTGGGGTGAGCGGGATGGAACTGAAATCTTGGTAATTGTTGAATAAACATGATTGGTCTGTGTAGGATAATCCTCGGCATTTTGTTCTTCTCCCGTGAACAAGCTGGTGAAGATATTTCTTGAGGGTGTTGACACTGGTGTTATTCTCTGTAGGAAATTACAAGACATGAGATGATTAGAAAAGGCAACAATTTAATATAGACCGTCAAAACAGAACTTTCAACAAGAAAGTTTGCATTTCTTTGTAATAACCATGATATATGAAACATTCATTGCACGTATTTTATTTAAATATAATTATTTTATATTGTATTACTACTTACCGTTTATCTATGTTTGTGCTTATAAAACATATTGACTAAGTATGTATGACTGCCTATTATAAAAACAAACTACATGTATTATAGGATTATTTTATATACTATAGAATAGAAGACACATTTTCGCCAGCCGAGAATCACGTTGTTCTAAGTCCATTTTTGAAAAAACAATTCCAATTTATTTGTTCTGCAGTTTCAAATGCCTTTTGCACAATACGGTAGTGAATGGACTTAGAACAACGTAGATCTACGTGGTTCTCAGCTGGCGATTTTTAATACTACAATACATGTATTTTGACGACTCTATTTGGAAAGTACTTGAAATATGAAAAGTTAATTTGGTAGAAAAATAAAAGAAACACCGATCAATAGATGCAGATTGGATTATAAAAGTATAAGAATTTTACATGCAAATGAAACGGTACCAATGAAACGTACAGTAGCTAGAGAACCGTAATATATATAACGGCATTAAAAATATATTAGAGGTTGGTCACATTAACCATTAGTTGTGAATTATCTCCCTTAGCAAGATGACGGCCTCCATTGGGCATGACATTTCAAAACAAATCGTTTTTAGACATATTTTGATAAATCTACTTGTTGCTGTTCTTATATCTCTAATTATATATGTTCCTGCAAACTCAAAGGGTCTGTTTGATATAATTGAAAATCCCATTACGGTCACGAAAGTGTATTGTGGCTTGATTGCATTTATCCAAATTTTGTTATGTTTCTACTTGAAACAAATCCAACATTTACAGGCAAGTGAATAAGAACCAGTTACCATTTGAATGCTTTATGAAACCATAGATTATATTGACATACGGTATATTTATATAAATTGGTCCGATCTGCAATACTGTTCATTATTTAGACATGGAGACAGGAGAAAAATTATGAATAATGAAGTTAAAACTATCTTAGTATCTACCTCTTTTTTTCTTTTAAAAATATTCCATGTTTGTCATCAGAAACTTGCAAGTGTAAATAAAAGTTACGAATCTTCTACTCAACAGTTTGTTGTTAATGCAATTTTCATAATCAGCCAGGGCTAGAAAATGCTTCGTTTACTATTTTATTATGGGCACCCTATTTCTAGTTGGATTGTGTTGTGCCCCATGTATTTATGCCCCATGCAGTGAATTAACCCGTCCCCCTGTACATGGTGCATGCTTTTTTGGGGCCTAAAATATTAAACAGCATTTTCTAGCTACAGAACTTCAGCTCCATAGCTAATCATGCTAATTAGTGTCCACAGCTGGAGTACTGCCAGCTAATTAAATTAAAAACAAAGAAATGAGAACCTTTCCAAATCTCTTACCTCAGGGAATTAATTTATGGAAGTTATATTTTGTAAGTTACCTAGTAGCCAAAGTCGGAATTATAATATTAAATAGTAGAAATAAGTAATCTGACTATAGTTTAGTATCAATCTATTGCTTTCACAAAATGTGTTGAAAAATCACAAGCTGCTCTGCTCATGTGTGACAAGTAATGTGAATCTGGGGTGCGTCAATTTTATCAAGATCATTATTATTATTAATATTCATTTTAATATCACGAGATTATCTGCGTGTTTAACATATTTTATATCTGCGTTGCATGTGTATGTATCAATTTTATCAAGATCATTATTATTATTAATATTCATTTTAATATCACGAGATTATCTGCGTGTTTAACGTATTTTATATCTGCGTTGCATGTGTGTGTATCAATTTTATCAAGATCATTATTATTATTAATATTCATTTTAATATCGCGAGATTGTGATGAAAGTATTTGTGTTATGGAGAGTATGCAACAGTAAGTGTGAAAAGAACAACGAATATTAATGAATAAACGAATATTAAATATATATGATATAAGTTTGTTGTGTGTGTATGCAAAAATTACTATGGGGTGGGTTTTGTCCAGGTGGGGTTTTGTCCTGGAGGGCTTTTGTCTGGGTGGGGTTTAGTCCGGGTGGGTTTTGTCCGGGGGTGTTATGTCCAAGGGAGGTTTTGTCCTACAACCACTGTTATCACACCAGGGATAGAAGTTCCCACTTGCCCGGCGGCCCAATCCATTTCTCCTAATATTAAAGGTATCCTACGGGCTAGTAAAAAGTTCATGTTTTGTTATTAATATCCTTATTCGGGTGAGTATGTTTTAAAGTTAAGTTCTAACCCTGTCACATTTAATCATATTGTGGATATCAGTGATAAATGATAAATATATTTGCCCACAGATATCCAGTGTTGTGCGAGGAGGCGTGATATTGGCTGTTAGTTGTGCTGTATTTCACATCATTGCCGTGCTGTATGGAGCTCCATTCACAGAGTAAGATTCTATTGTATTCTATAGTAAAATATATGCTGCATCTTTATAATATAATTTAATACAGCTATCTTTTAATATCCAGAAAATGAAAGTTTATGAAACATGGTACAGTCTTACATACTACTACAAATTAAAGAATATAAATCTTGTAATTAATACCTTGAATTAATGTATATATATGTTATGCAGCAAACTACATATTTTTTACATTATAATGGACAGACAGACATACATTTATTCAATATATAAGACCTTGGCCCAAAATGCATTACTATACATAATTATGCGTATTAATCACTAAATCACATACATAACAGTTTCCCCTTCTTTTTAACATTGTATAGAAATATACGAACATTATGTAATAGTACGACATAGTAATTGCATTTAAGAGTTCTGAAAGTTTATGCACTGGTACTTTTGTTATGAAAGATGTTTTTAATTTCACAAGCAAAACCGGTTGTATTGGAAGATAGCTGAAACAGACCAAGATAATTTCACTGGATATCTAAGAATATTTTATGTGTACTTCAACTATGACCCAATTGCTACTCTGCTGTGATGAAAACCATTGACAGACACATACGAATAAAGTACTTTATTTAATAAATAAATGCTATATATTTTATCTTTTACAAACAGTAGTACATATTATGCAATGCTGTGCCTTTTAATTTTCACGTTTACTTTGTTGCAGGGCTACGAGTGAAACATTCCACTTCTCGTTGTTACTGTCCACGACGTCAGTATTACCGCCATGTTTGTTCCTGGGACCTCGCCTCGATGCCTGGATCCGAGTCTTCACTCAGAGCAGGTACACAGTGTTAGAAATACAGAAAATAATCAGGGGGTACCTCTCTATAGGCCCTCGTCACAAATGGGTGAAAGATTTTCACAGTGACGTTAAACTCCATATTCACTCGCTCTATATAGGCCCAATGTTGAACTTTATCAAATCTGTAAGTTACATGGCATCCCATAGATACATTTAACATTGACTTTCAATTGATTTACAAAGAGGTAACCCTTCTATCAAAAAGGAATATGATGATCTTGTATCTCAGGGTTTTACATTCATAATAGGGGAATAGGATGTGCTGTCTGTACTGTCGTAGTGTTGTTATCCTTGGTTTGTCAGTACCAGCCAGTGCTCGCAGGTTTACTGCAACATTCAGCACTACAAAAGTTATGGGTTTTCTCATATCCTAAAATGACAAGCTGTGATGTAAATGAAACAATCTTGAAATCAACTCTAAATTCTACCCCCTAAATTATAAATAATTTTCATTGATTTCAGACCAGATCTGGGCCCGGAGTCGGTGGTCCACATCACGTCTATATTGGCCGTGTTCGGTGCCTGGCTAGGAGCCTTTCCTATACCACTGGACTGGGACAGACCTTGGCAGGTAGGCTTTGACCTAACACTGTTAGTAACAGTAACAGAGGGTGGTAGGTAGGGAAGTGGTAGGTGTCATAGGGCCACAGTAAAATATCTCGAGTTTGAACCCACCTCGGGAATCCAACATCAAAGTTCTGCAAAATAATCCTGAAAGCTGTTATAATAACCCCCAATTAATCCCCGAAATTCCACCTGAAATTTATAAAGTCTCTTGAATTTCAATTTACAAAGTTTCGTAACTCACATAGTTTGCGAAAATAGCATAATGCAGTACTAATGTAAAATGATTTAATGCACTTGTATTTAGCTAACTTTGAAACTTTTTTCGGGGTGGAGTGGGGGTGGGGTTGTGTGAGGGTTAGTAAATGCTTGTCTAATTTAATATACTTCCATGATACCAATGTGTTTAATCATCGCACATGGGTGAAAGAATCCTGCAGAGATGCTAAGCAAAAATTCACTCACTCATTATCTTGTAGCTTATTAAACATTTTATTATAATGTTGCAAAGAATTGTTGCAAATGGGTGAACAATTCCCACAGTGACGTTAAACTCACTCACTCATCCAGAGTGATGCTAATCAACGATTGTCTTGCTCACTCGCTGGTAAGGTGATGAATTATCAATCTCATATTTCTGTTTTCTCAGGTGTGGCCTATAAGCTGCGTGATTGGAACATTGGTGGGATATTGTGCGGGACTCGTCACATCGGCGGTACACCTGTATTATAAATACACTGTGCTTAATAAGGTTAAACTGACGTAATGGCTACCACACTTCCTCTACGTGTCTGGTGTGAACAAAATATTGACTTGTGTGAATAACTCCAGCAATTTCACTGCCAGACATGACGACTGGTGAGGCCAAGAAGTTGCCCATCCTCACATATGTTGGCCAGTGATCGATTATATACATCTTAAAAAAACCTGGAAAAAACCCCACGCAATGTGGGCGTGCAAGGCTAAAACTTTACCAATCCTCGCTGAAAATAACCAGGAGCGAAAAGTGCTGTTATATATTTCTACAAGGACCTGGATTCAATAGTTGAACATTGATTCATCAATTTCAAATGTATGAAATATGAATATGGATATAATTGATAATACTTCACCAGGGTATCATTTCTCGAAGCTTGCATATCTATCTATAATGAGACTACAGCGCTGTATCCAATCACCATGTATAAGAGATTGCTACGAGAATTCTTTTCGTCTCGTATATACGAGAGCTTCGAGAAACGATACCCTGCTTTTGTTTTATATAAAGTGTCAGCATAACATATTGCATTTGTTTTTATATACTTGTGTATTATATATTTATTATTTACGGTACCAAAGTCCTGTGGAAGATACGTAATCTCACCTTCAATTTTTTTCATGTTTTGTTCTGTATATATTATGTCAATACATGAAATGGAATAAATGTGCATTATAATGATACATGAATATTGTACAACTACTGTAATAGAACTATTAGTTGAATTTGGTGAAACTTGGTGTGAAATGAAAGGATGAAATGAAATTCAGCTGAATTTTGTATGTCAGTCACAGTCAGAAGTAATAAAAATGTCCAAATTATATTGTGTTGTTTGCAAATTTGTTGAAGATAAATAAATACTGTATTTTCTGTGAACATCGCCATGTATAAGTAGAGATCACTACGAGAGTGCTTATGGTCTCGTAGTATATACGAGAGCTTTGCAAAATCTGATGCCAGTTTTCATTAACCCTGTCCATGCTGTAGGCAACCAGAGTTGCTCTATGGAGCAGTGTCCGCACCTAATCCAGCAGGGAGAGGGTTATTGGGGAAAATGAAACTTGGCCACGACAATAAGAACCTTCACCAAAACTGATCAGTGTGTCGACTTCTTTTATTTACATAAAACAATACCGGCAGGTAAATATATATTATAAGAATAAAATTTCCAGTAAGAACACATGGTGTTTAAAAGCAAAAACAGTGCAATTCACACTATTGGATTTCATGCATGTCTACATTTCACAAACAAATCATTGTACATTCAAACTACTTCACAGACAACTCTATAGTGCAGTGCATAAATTAATTTTACACGGTCA
>JAUTBZ010152658.1:0-11582 GCA_032361785.1 Lepetodrilus galriftensis
CATCAGATATATTTCACATATAAATGTTTATGATTATATTATTATGTTTACTATGTATGGGAGCGTCACTTATACAAGTCAAACTGGCTTTTGTGCCAATCCTTTTGTTTGTTTCGAACAATAAAATATGTTTAATGTAGAATTTGCATTTTCAGTCACTCACTCTTGTTGAATGGTTGACCATTTCTTATGCCAGATTTCATTGGTGGGCCTGATTGTGTTCGGTACAAATTCCATTGAGTAGTTGAGATCGTCCAATTAAGAAATGATAGTTTGATAGCATATATATTACTGTATTAGCAATACTGAATTAAGTGTTATTACACTCTGTATGTGTGCGCGTAAATACAACACAATGTTGCTCCAAGTATTCAGTTACAAAATGGTCAAACACATTATTACCCGATATTTGAAATTTGTTGAAACAAAACGGTTAATTAACCTGCCACATATTCGTTAGATCCCACGTGTTGTAAACCTTTTGGTATATCCCAGTACTTGATTGAGGACTTCGAAGTCGCTTGGTTAGGGTAGAGTTTCTGTTCGCAGACAGAAGAACTACTTAAATACACAAACACAGTCGCGCGCGGGGAGAGAGAGAGAGACAGAGAGAGAGAGAGATAGATAGAGAGAGAGATAGAGAGAGAGAGATAGGGGTGGAGAGAGAGAAATATATAGGTGCTAGAGAGGGAGAGAGGAGAGAGAAAAGAGAGAAACATATAGATGGAGCGAAGAAAGAGAGGGGGATAGGGAGAGAGGGAAATAGAGAGAGAGACACACACACACAGAGATAGAGAGAGAGAGAGAGAGAGAGAGAGAGACAGAGAGAGAGAGAGAGAGAGACAGCGACAGAAAGACAGACACAAACGTATAGGATTAGAAATGCGGTGACTTCATTTCAATGATTCTAATGCAACAGACACCATCAATTTAATTACCCCTCGTCACCGAGACACCTAATACTTATATCTACCTCCATCATCTTCTACCTAAATACATTCCTACCATTAACACTGCATATGCCCCTATTAACACTACATGCTCTCAACATAGCGAACACTTCCTTCAGTGAAGAACACCACCGTCCACCAGTGGCTCTTCACTGCTCTAATTCCACGCTCTCAATGACAGCAGATAGCATCTTCTCGCACCTGTCCGGTAATTACCTTTGTTATCAGATGCATGGGAACTTGGTGTGGAACTGCAAGTCGGAATTGCCTTCATCTGTACATAGGAACTGAGGTTAAGGCTAGCCGGGGTGCTCAGTGAGGCAGGCTTTTTACTGTCGGTACCATGTTGGCCAGTCGGTGTATCTCACGTCCTATTCCCTAGACATGTTTTGAATTCTGATAGCTGGCAGTGGGAACGACCGGAAATGAATGGGAACACGGTTTTAGGGTTAATTGATCCAATTGTCATGATGCTAGTGATAAATTGAATAGTATGCAATTACATGATCAATACTATCTTTTTCTTTAGCTATTTCAAGGTGGTTATGTATTGCATATCTCTAGTTAACGGCCAACACCATGTGAATTTTAACATGCGAGCAAATACATGTTTGGCTAACTAGGTAGAATTGAAACATCCGAATCGCACCATTGAAACTGGTGATTGGCATAATATTGAGAAAGGAAATAGGAAGTGTACACTTGGTAACAGAGCTGTACCAGTATCAACAATTCTCTCCACTGTTTTATAGTAATCGAAACACCATCAGTCTGAATTATTTCTCAAAACATCTGAACATCGTTCAGGTCACTGGGAAATAAAAAATCTAGAATTCTCATTACATCTCAGTTTTAGTGAATTAATTATTGTATGGAGCATGTTTTTAAAAACTACTCTAGTTTGGTACCATGTGTCCTGTCTGCTTTTAGTGATGATGGAGTACGTATCTATGTAAAACAGCGATAATGCATTTCATTTAAAATACACACATTAAAAAAGAAGTAGCACAACTCAATAAACTTGATGGTAGATTAAGTACGGTAATTGTTGGGTTCTTTTTTTTCTTTTTCTGCTGTTGTTTTTGTTGTTACTATTATTACTATTACTATAACTATTTAAAATAAAACTTGATGATAGATGGCGTAAGAGCGGAGACTCATCAGAGAACATGAATGCGCACAGTAAAACGCACAAACAGTTTTACCAACACGCATAACCACGAATGCGCGCTAACTAAGTACCTGTCATGAACTATAAACGAGTCTGGATTCTCGGTAATCTACAAAACGTCAGTTTTCGCTGTCATAGATCAAAATATGGCAAACTGCGTTGACGTCAATAGGCAATATTTGACAGAAACATGGAAAACTAAAGCTGAAGTCAATGTTCGTAACTGCTGTGGACTGGTATCCTGATTGGCTCTGAAACGTGCCAGATCGTGTGGAAAACTGATTAAAATGTTTCTCTGCTACTCCCTCTAGTTTAAAACCAACGTCGATTGAACTCGGGTCAACGCAGGAACCATATAAAACCAAACATTGAGGGGAGGCAACTCTGTTAAATGTTCCGCCCTGCAGTGGTGGCGCGCAGCTGTTTGGTAGCGAGTAGGACCTATGGGTAAACCGGAGATGTTTTGTATGTTAGCCTATACTGCTATGGTAATTACTAACGATAAGTACTATCTTCTAACGACATAACAACGTTTCTTTTCTTTTCAAACAGCGAGCGTGCGCCAGTTTAACACCCGAGGACATGGGCAAACCAGTGCTCAGATCCTCTGGCCTACCCAGTGTCCCAGACCGGGGAAACCTGAGAGTGGGAAATACGATACAGGGATCTGGGGGAGGACGGGCATGGTGTTAAGTGATGGATACACCTAGGTGAGGGAGTACACATAGCCTCCGTACACCCTGTTAACCTTCTAATGAATGTAGGCAACTTGTGATGCCATAGAACAAATCTTGCAATTAGACGTACTTATATATAAATACGAGAACTGGGGCCATGTTCCAGAAGCAATGGTTATTGTAACGACGTCGTTGAGCTGTTCGTGGAGGACATTCTGATTATCCAGAGAGAGAGAGAGAGAGAGAGAGAGAGAGAGATAGAGAGAGAGAGAGATAGAGAGAGAGAGAGAGAGAGATAGAGAGAGAGAGAGAGAGAGAGAGAGAGAGAGAGAGAGAGAGAGAGAGAGAGAGAGAGAGAGAGAGTAAAACTTTCCTCCACGAAGACGCAACGATGTCGTTAGGTATACGATAGCTTCGGGAACATGACCCCAGTTCTCGTATAAGTACGTCTAATTGCAAGATTTGTTCTAGGGCATCTCAGGTTGCCTACATTCATTAGAAGGTTAACAGGATGTACGGAGGCTATGGTACACAGAAAAAAAACTCAGGCTGTCTTGATACAATGTATGTATTCTTGGACATTCTGATTTCACAGCAACACTGACAATATATATAGGCCTAGCGCCTATCATAGATGGGTATTGTAATCTCTTTGTAGCTTACATGCGTAGCGGTGAGGTTACATTGGTCCATTGACCGGTGTAATAATGTAACGCTATGAGCGCGCTTTGGTGTATGGAATTGGCGCAAGATAAACATGCATAAATACACAATAGTTGCGAAAGTTGGACGAACGATAGTAAAAGTGCCGAGCCGAGCCGAACGATAGTAAAAGTGCCGAGCCGAGCCGAGCCATGGTGTTATTTCAACAAATCACCCCGAACTCTTAACATTAAAAAACACCATAGGTAAGTAAATACATATTAAGACATCAATGTTATGGATTGACGCGTTTGAACTGCTTGATAGGTAAATATTCGGACTGATGCAACTTTGGTTTAGTTTTCCTGTTCTCTGCAAAGGGTATAGCTGGAAAGATGAAATGCTATCACTCCATTTCTGACATAGTGGGCAGTCTACAGATGTAAACCAAAGCAAACATCCGAAGTCTGAAACAACGATTATATGATCGGTTCTCATTTCCCTCCTTCTTTGTACGTAAACAGAACAAGCAAAATATACGTGAAAGTGTATCTCTGTTACGACCAGAGAGTGTTTACGTTACTCCGGAAGTGGAGAGACATGGCTTCCGGTGTGGGACATCATCTTTATACTGAGTGGCTAGACGTTGGTATTATGAGAAAGGAAGCGACGTGAATCACGATGTCTGTTCCTATGACGATCAGTTCAATTCTGATCAGCTCCTAATGGCATCTGATGCCCTCGACATACGAGATGACTTGGTGGAATGGATAAACAACAGTGCTTCGCTTAACATTTCATTATAAATATGATCTTTAATATATGAAATAATACATAACCATAATACATAGATAACATAATACAATACAATACATTTAACTTTTGGAGTTCAGAGCCGATTTCAAGATTTTTTTCACTGAGGTAAATCGGATTAGAGTAGATGCTTTTTTTGTAATATGTTGCTACCCAAACGATTCTTTAAATTACAATGGACACGAGCACGAGATAGTCGTTCATAATAATAGGTCCATTACTATTTTCGACAAGGTGAAGAGATGACTGGTAGCTTGCACACTGTCTAAGTCATGGTGTTGGTACGTACTAGTACATACATACATTGCTTTAGATCTACACATTATTAGTTTATACAGGAGAAATTTAATAATGCAACATTTTTACACATATTCCACGCTGTTGAAAGTAATATAGAATATTAAAGTAAGAAATATACAGAAATACGACATGAAAGTGATGACTAGGAAACAGGCCAGCCGCATCTATGAACTGGGCATAAGGCCAACACGCAACGCACTTCCGGTTTGCTTCAAATAGTCGATACAAATCGTGGTCCATAGCAGTGCATATTGCTGATTACTTTAACAACCGCAATCATAAGTTGGGAGGAAATATTAGAATTCTAGTTAACATGCCTCATCAAGATTTGTTCCAGATAATGCACAGGACTCGCCTCCAGTAGACAACTCTGATAGTCAGAAATCAATGAAGAGTAACCGTTTGTTCAATCTAGACACATTTTGGCATCCAAGTAAATTGCTTAGATTTGCTTTGACCCGAGGGCAGTTCATCTAAACTCTGATAGTATTTGGGTAGTTTAACAAATAAGCTTGTCCAATAATGTGTTGACAATTATGAATGTAAATAAACCAATTCGCCGAGAACTTAGGTCATTTATCGAAGATTAAACTCCACGACTGTGAAATACGTGTGCGTACTTGTATTTACGTCATCGCGGCTTACGAAAGGGTTGGTAACGGTCCCCGGGGTCCGTCACTGACTTCGTTTAGTCTCGTTGATGATTTGCCGCTTAGATGACCGGTCATTACGAAGATAAGCGAGGTGTGGCTTTGTGATTTCCTGCTTGCCGTGTGCTATCAGCATGTCAGGCGTGTAAAGCAGCCACCTTCTTCAGTTTGTTCACAGTTCCACGTCTGAGACCACGAGAAGACCGCTTGACCCCCGCCCTGCTGGACTGGGCACAGACACTGGTCTTCAAATCTTTCGGTTGTCTTCAGCGTGGAGAGAGTTAACCAAAGGTTTTCCTATTTCACCCCGGATCAGGCAATTGGAACCAGTCAAATCGGTTTACAGTCGGGGCTCTGACATCGGTTGATGATATGTATCCGAATGTGAACTTTATCTTGATTATGCATCTTCGGTACATAAACGGTATCCAACACGAGTGCAGACAGACATCATCGTGCCCCTAAAAAAACGGAAATTCGTTTTACACATGCCTCTGATAGTGGTAGTAAAACATTTATTTCTATTTAAATACCTATTTTATAAGGTATTTATTGAAGTTGTTAAAATGTTATTGCAAAGATTCAGGAGTTTTTTCATGATAAGCATGCGCAAGGTTTATCGACAACATATTTTCTGTCGGAAAACTCTAGTAATATACATGTACACCTTTCCTCTACCTAGCACATGCATTAACTTGTTGTTCTATTTTGAATATGAAACATAAACATGAATGCTTGTCAAATCTTGTCCATGAATTCGACCAATTGAAGGAAGGTGAATGTCTTATATGAGGATCACCAGCTGTTCAGTTCGACATCAGTAGAGTGATCATGGTTGTAAAACCTGTCAAATGTAGATGAATACAATTATAGAAACCATAACCGTGGCGTACCAAATTATTGGGATATAATGTAATTATATCTGATTATTACAAATATTCGATTATGTTTTCTCAAACTCACCAGAGTGACACACGTGTACAACTGAAGGAAGAGACACGTCCAGTGAACCGCTGTGTTCTAACACAAACCGTACAGTCCGCGCATCCAGATTAACAAGCTCAGAGCTTCTCTGCACGGCGAGTGGAGACATTACTACGCGTGGGTTGAGAGAGTCTGGCTCGGCATTAGGGAAGACCAGAACAAGACTTGGATGTCTGCAAACCAAGTCAACCACATCGTGAATCACTTCACCCATCAGTTGCCTCCACGAAGATGAAGGAAGATATAATTAGTTGGTATGTTTCCGCATGTAAATGCATGAACACTGATTTATACTTGTCAAATGTAATTCCTCTGAAATAAAGATTGTAATCATCAACAAGTGATATGCAAGCAATAGTCAACTCAAGTAAAAATAAAATGTCTTGAGGTTCTTTAAAATATTCATTAATCATGGTCGCACGACTATGAAGATGTCCATCTGAGTTGACCAATTTGACGGATGGATGTCGATAGCGCTATCTGCTCGCCTCTGTGAATAGGGTGGTGTCCCATTGACATTCTTGGACGCACATGTGCAGTTATCAAGGATCAACACCGGACATTGTAACTGCGCATGCGTCCGACAGAAAGTACAGACAGAACAGATAGAAAGGAGCAGCCCCTGTCCAGAATGTGCGTCCACGACTGTCAATGGAACACCACCTATAGGTCTCTGAAGCACTGTCTCCTTCTGCTGCAACGTAAGAACATGATACAGCAGACAATTCAGGAGTTCAACCACAAAGTAAAGCAGGCAAGGACATCGCTAGAAATACCCTACGTTTGATGCAATACGATGAACTTTAGGCGATAATTCAGCCACCACTATAGATCAGGGAAACAAACAAGAATGTGTATGTACATTGAAGAAATGTATTGAGCGTATTTGGTATTTGCCATCGCAGCCATGCTCAAATACACGTGAAAATATATCACCGACTAAATCGAAAGTGTTATTGTAACATTATGAAGCTTTGTTGTGTTCTTGTTGCGAGACATAGACATACATTTGCATTTTTCTCAATAGTTTGGACTTTCTTGAAAATAGTCAGGGTTAATAAACTCCTAAACACGCCATATCGTATTTTGTAGTAGTAAATCTTCTATAGGCGTCTACAGTGATACATTTGTAAATGAACGGACTTTACCCAAAGAGAGAGAATGGAAGTAAATATTTCAACACATGTCTTTCATTATTTAGTCTGAGAGATAATTACGGGATATATATTGATATCCTCCCGTGCTGCAGTTCGTACTGATGTCAAGGGAAGCTACTCGGTCAAGTGTGGAGGAAATGCGTTTTGAAGATGTTCGGTCTGTTTGCGATGTATGGAAATCGTTGGATTCCATTTGGGACAATGATGTTTGCAAGTCAAGTGTTGATATGCGGCAGATTGGTGGCTCAACGTTTCGGCGGGAAACGCCAAACGTCTTCAAGATTTAGTCTGCTGACAATGGATAGCAAGCCCCCCAGTTAGCGAAAGGCAGACGATAAGATTTGTCTAAAAGAGCATTTAACCTCCAAGATCGAACCGAAACCAAAGGGTGTTGGATGTTATCGTGGAAATAACCGTCTGTGAAGAACTTCAAAGGCTCTTCTCAATCTTGTCGTCTGTTTACTCTTGAACCCTCCACCGGCAGACGACACCGATGGCGGAGAAAATGGACTTCATCGCGCGGAGCAGACGTCAATTTGGCTAGAGGTCAAGGACGTCAAACGTCCCCTGTGAGTTTACTTTCAGGACTGTTGCTTCATTTGCGGTCAGTTCGAACAATTACTTGGAGAAATGTCAACAAAGGTAACGACTTGCTAGTTGATATTACTGGGATCTTTTTCACCCACGGGCGTTGGACGAAAACACGACTAACGGATGGAGCAGACGAAGAGTAACCATTCGAGAACACTGAAGCTTTTTTCATGTCAAGTTGTTGGCAAAGTGAAGTAGATTAGAGGTCATTAGTGGTCATCAAACTAGAACTCAAATCGTCTGGTGAAATACATTATAGTGTGTGTGTGTGTGTGTGTGTGTGTGTGTGTGTGTGTGTGTGTGTGTGTGTGTAGGCTGTGTGTGCTGTTTGCAAAGTCCATGATTCCAAATTGGTTTCCTACCTACGTGCATCGTATTTAAATACAGTAGGGAATCCAATGTGTCAGGACTACAGACATGAGATGTTTCTAAGGAAAACCAGAATGCCAAATGTATATATTGAATAGAAACAATAATTGGTGCGTAACTTATTCTTGTCGTTCTTCATCTTTGTCATGCTAGTACACATAAACAACTGTTTCAGTACAAAGAAATATATAATGATGAATTACACATCATGAGACGTTATCGCTACATATAGTGTGTAGGTGTAGTTTCTTATTTAAAGCAACACATGAAGAAAGGCACAGGGACATGCTCGCGCCTAATAGACAAACACCCGCAATGAGTATCGTCTTAAATCTAAATATTGATAGTCATTTCCTCGCTGAATGAAGCGGATTCAATGAGCTTAAAGAGTAAACGATGTTCATTTCTTTGTGAAAAACCTGGAATTGCATCTCTAGTGTGTCAAATAAATAAACACCATAATTGAGCCGTGGAATTACTCTGTCGTGGTCTGGTTTTGTTTGAAATTGTGTTTGTCGAAGGTTGTCTTTGATAACCCTCCGAGTGAGATTTCCTCTCGATAACCCTTTAAAAGAAACGCCTTTGAAATTGTGATCGGCTTGGAGTAATATCTCAATCTTGTGAGGACGAGCTACGCGGGGCTCACGGCGCTTAAGGCGAGTTGGTGCTTTGCAGAAATAATTGCAATATTTGTCTCCTACCCAGCCAGGGCTATGCCTGATACAAGACAGCCCATTCTGAGCTGCCAGTCCAACACCAGTCCAATATCAGTCCAACACCAGTCCAACACCAGTCCAATACTACTCCAATACGTCTAAATATACGTCTCTTTGATATTTAAATTGTATTTGCCTTTAATAGCTGACGTTTTTACTGCCTTAAGAAATATGGATATGCCATTGCATTTTCTCATACTGTGCATGTATGTATTACGTAACGTTGTCTCTGGATTGATAGCAATAGAATATATATTTACAGACCATATCAATCATCAGATCCGTACAGATGGGATAGTTACTGGAGCTGAAGAACTAGGGACAAATTGCTTGTATTAAAAGGGACATATATTCCAGAAAGTGAATAATTTGATTAAATTTGAATACTCTGAATATATGTTCCTTTATATATAATTTAATATTGAATTTCAATTAATATGGAATAGAATAATAATGTATTGGTTCATTCGAGGGAACCTTCGAAGAAGTTAACTGGAGCCCCAAATGATAATATCTTTAACATAACTTAATTGGACATGCACATTTTCTTACTAGAATTATGATATGAATTAGTTTATGAACAAAGCATGGTCCGTGTATTGATAAATTGCATCAACATCTAGAACTCTTTTCAACCAAAACAACGTGTAGTTATTTAAACTTTAGAATTCTGTCAATGTATATAAGTGAAGAAGTATAGAAGAAAGTACTATGGCATGGTACTACTTATATAAAGTGGCGTGATTTGTTTAGGGAATATTCCGTTGAATGCCATGCCAAGTGTGGACATTGACCTTTGATATCAACATCAACTATGTGTGGAAGAGCTTGTGCACACGGTGTTTTACCAGTCGTTAGGATAGAAACGTGAAGAACATGTAGGTATAGGAACAACAATCAACGTTCTATACTTTAATCCCCCAGCAACAATACCCGGTATTAGACTCTCCCAGCAACAATACCCGGTATTAGACTCTCTCAGCAACAATACCCGATATTAGACTCTCCCAGCAACAATACCCGGTATTATAAGATGCATTTTCCGTAACGTGATTCAACAACGTCATAAGATTCCAAGCGTTTGAAAAGTACACATAACAGTACATTCAACGACATTTCGCGAGGTACGCAACCGTATTGTAAACTAGATTACCTCTGGTTCTCAGTTTCGACATTCCACGACTGAATTAGATCTGTGTTTTACCTTAGACAGCAGTTTAGAATATCCTTCACGTCTCCCAATGTGGAGAAACAATGACGAAACTATCAAATGTTGGAGCATCGCTTTCAGGGTCTCGCAAACTAAGTCCTACTCTTAATTGGGAGGCTATCTCACTCTGTTTTGGTGTCCATGTTATTTGCTATATTGATTGGCATTAACCCAAGTTGGCGAGATGTTTAGGTTTTAGATTTAACAAAACGCCAGTTCTCGCTGAGCGCTTGACGTCCTTCTAAAGGACAGAAGTCTATCTCGCGCAAGTGTTTGTTCAATGGATGCTGCTTTAATTACGATTTTTAGTATTCCCTTCGGAAGAAAATGCTCTACAGATATCTAAATAGAAACACAAAAAGGGGAGATCTTGCAGTTAATCCGATTTCGCAGCTTTGCCTGCCGATCAAGATAAAAACCGCTGCTGTCGGCAAATATCAGAAGGTGTAGTCCTGTTAAATATCTCAGTGAACATTTCATGTGCATCTATAAACTGCAGACTTTGTCCTAAGATAAAATGTATATGTTGACACAGAAAATGAGATATCGTATCACGTCACACTGGTACTATACTCACACGTTCAGGGATGGGCCTTGAACAGTGACGTCAAAATATTAAAATATCATCAAACTCTCAAATCCTAACATCGTTGTGAGGTCACGTTATGGATTAACTGGACGTATAACAGGTTATTTTTCAGATGAGAAAATGTTGATTTGTTATTGATCTCTAGGGAGGCGTATAGGATCGTGCAAGTTCACAAGTTTCGGACCCAATAAGCAATTTTCGAAACCATGGACAAGAGTTCATTCCTTTTTGTGATTGAAGAATGTCAAATACAGGAATAGGAACGAACTACCATCAGCCGACGACTGCGCTCCAATTGATCAATTATATGATATCCCCCCGACACCGCTATTTCGAAAATTGTCTACTTGGTATTAGAATGTGTGTAAATGGTTGGATCTCGTAACGGTGATTCATTGAAACTCCAAGAAATAACCAACACAAATCTAGCATCATATAGCAGTTTAATTTAATTTAAATATTCGCCTAAGAACCCATTGCGTTGCTTAGCAAACGCCCACCACGGGGAGCGCGGCGCCCTATATGAGTCATTCTCAAAAGATGCCACTTTTTCTGTCCCCGGCCTATAACATTTTTTTAAATCAGAATTTTGAGATGAAATCCAGTACATATTTAAAATAAGAGTTAGACACACCTATAACAATTTATTTTTCATGTGTATTTTAAGTAATTGTATCTAAAGAAATTAGTTTAAGGGTCCAAATAAGTGAAATGTCACTGTCCCTAGGTCTAATCGTTCAACTTTGGAGCTTTATAGTTCTAT
>JAUTBZ010152669.1:0-15000 GCA_032361785.1 Lepetodrilus galriftensis
TCAAACCACCCTCTTCCTCCTTTTCTCTCTCTCTCTCTCTCTCTCTCTCTCTCTCTCTCTCTCTCTCTCTCTCTCTCCTCTCTCTCTCTCTTTTCTCTCTTTTCTCTCTCTCTCCCATTTCTTTGAACATTATACATCGCATATTATTTATAAAAATGCATCTAGCTCCTTTATTATTATATATATATTAGCTCCACGGATCCGTGTTTACAAACCTGACCAATAATTAAATTAATATACATCAGGACGCCTTTTCATTTCTGTAAATTGAATGTACATTATATGGACATTCAGTAGATAGCCCTTGTTTGTATTTCATTACAGGGCCCTGTTGCTCAAAACATTTGTAGCTACAATCGATTTTAAGTCATGTTTTAGGGACACGCTACAAATGCAAGTCCATTGCATGAACCACTTGTATCCACTGGAGAAACTGGTTAGCTAAAACTATTCTAGTGATAAAATTGTTATGTACAGCAGACATACATTTGTAGTGGGTTGGGTCCCTAAAAGTTTAATTACAATTCACTGTAGCTACAGTTGTTTTGAGCAACTGGGGCCAGGACTCTTCCACTCAAGACCGTGGTGTTTGTGCTCAACCACTTTAAAATCAGCCCCATCATACGCACAGGAATACTGCCATACAGTCAGCCATTGTGGAAATTCATCCTTCAGATCTTCAGATGCACATTAGTGCTGTAAATATGTCAAGCAACATTTTATTTTAAAACATTTGTACGGAAAATGCATTTGAAGAATACCAGCGGTGCAAATGACAAAGAAAAGATTCTAGCATCTTTTCCACATCTGTTTTTGAGTGTCGCGTGCGAGACCTTTATTGATATGACATGTGTCCTTGAGGGATTGATAATCATTTCATAGGTAGTAGGATGACTGTGTTATCTTCAAAATGCTTTATTGTTATTGTAGCAGAAATCCTTGAAAGAAGAATTTGAGAACTGCATCTGAATTATTTAGTTCTGTTTTTCGAAACAACAAATCTTATTTTCTTGTGACGAGTAATAGCGATTTAAAAGTAAGATTTTTCTCTCTTTTCTAAGTTAATGAGGAGTCTATCTGTCAAATTGTAATTTATCTTAGAAATACGACTTGTAATTGCACTATAAAGGAATATTAAGACTTGCATATATCCAGCTTCAAATTATGGAATTGGCACCATATAAATGTTCACTTTATTATTATTATTACTAGTAGTAGTAGTAGTAGTAGTAGTAGTAGTAGTAGCAGCAGTAGTATATATGACAAGAATAATTATGACATGAAGAAATTCTTCAACACTTTTCATCAATGTATGGCTAGTCATAAAACCAGTTTGTAGGAACATAACAAGATAGTCAGTAAATCTATCCATTGTATTCGTCCGACATATTTTTCCAATTGACCATCTTCTATATCTGTTTTCCTTTGATCCTACAAGCACATCTGGTTTGTTTTTCAAAGCAGTCTTCTTCGCAATTTTGGCATTCCACGAATCAAAGAACATTAATCAATTTGTGTGCTTGACCATGCTACAGGTGATATGCAATGGTGGAAATTAATTTATATTTTAAAATTAATATCAATAAGTAGAACAAAATTATGTTCATACCATAGTTAGGGTTTCCCAGATAACGCTAGAACTCAATCATGTGTATGTGCTCAATTTACTATCATATTATCAAGACATTCAATCTAGCATTTTTAACATGGTGATTCCATAAAAGATAACTATTTATTCAAACATAACAAAACTTCATTTATAAGCTGTCTTATTTTTTGTTTGTACATGTTTTAGGTCTTCTATGTATTAATGGATTAATGGATAATATTTCTTAAAGAAGAAAGACAGTCTAAGTACTTGTTAGAAAAAATGAGAAATGTAAGATAAACATAAATAGTTTTCTCAGAGAAATGCCAAATAAAACCTGACATCCAATTAACATGAAACTTTTTGCATAATGTTTGATCATGGCAAGCTAATCAATAGTCAAATATATTTACATTTCTCCCACTTGAAACCAAGATCTACGCAAATGTTAATGGAAATGCAGTAACGCAGATACAGACAAATGTCATATTCACACTATCAGGTCGAGCTTAACAATACAGAGAAAAGTTTAAGGTGGTGTAAAGAAATTGAAGCCTACGTATAACATAACTGCAACAGTTTCAATTTTCACTGTAAGCCTTGTTCAGAGTAATTACCCATATGAGTATTTATAAAAAAAATCATCTTTGCAATCTGTATTTTTCAAAGTCTCCAAGATTACCATGTCATTGTAAATATGCCCCTAGACAAAACAAAGTATTTCTCCATAATTGTATCCAGATGAGCAAAATGATCTCTTTGGGACGGACTCTTCCTTGAGATGCGCGTGTTATTTCCACACACAAATCCATCGGAATTCATGAAATGAAGTCTGCAGAATCTCCTTCTAAAGGATTGGGTGCACATGTCGTTGTTTCCTGGGTCAGGTCGGGTAGGGTCTGTTCCAGCCACAGCAACATTCAGATCATACTCGATCCTCCAGGATGACAAACGCCCGAGCATCGCAGCACTTCCTGTAGTATCCCAGCACTTCCTGTCTGTACAAGTGCAGCCAATCAGACGAAGACATCAACCAATCAGACGGAGATGTCAAAATTGGAGAAACATGGCGGGAAGATCGGAAGAAGAGACTAAATCAAATCCTTGAAATAGTAATTTTTTTCCTTCACCCAAATATTGAGGAGTTCACGATGGAGAACTATGTGATCTTTCCAGCATTTCCTGTTTCTTCAAAGCGTAGCCATTCACACGGGCGTCCAATTTGGAGAATGTTTTGAATAACGATGTGGACATCCATTCTTGAAATATTTAATTCTTGAACATTTCAAAACAGTCCCAGGGAAGTGTGGAGTCACTTAATGTTATCTGAATAAAAATAAAATTCTAAAGTTGTCGAAATATACAACAAGTTAAAGTCATAGTTGAAATTGCAAATTCTGTAGATAATTTGAAATCTTCATTTTAATAATATTAGCAACATCATTATTAGAAAGTTCCCGTTAGTTTTTAACCTAAAGATCCTACAAACACTTCATATCATGACATCATCTTGTGCGATTCTGCAACTGAGAACCATGCCATTTCTAGGAGTCGACCCAAAGTTGCTGGATGCCAACACTTTACAGACTGAGCCAAAGATTATGGAGTTTAACATCGCCAAGACATCATATATTTCATCTGGCTAAGATTATATTTCTACCAGTAGGGACAGTTAAACCAGGCCAGCTATATTCAATCATTAATGAGCGCATGAAGTGAAATATTTTGTAAAATTAAATTAAAATTAAAGCAAAAAAAATAATCTAAAATATACAATGTAAATCTGTTCAAATTGAAACCCAATGAGATCAAACAGGATAAAACACACACATAAAAAAACATTACACATTACTAAGCTACATCTGTATGCAATTGGTCAGTTCATATCTTGACCAGTTCTGAGACGCCACCTACGAGTGGTCAGACAACCATAAATCGGACAAAGCTCCTCACACTGGGGTGGGCCACAAACACCTCACACTGTCAGTGCTATTTATCACACATATGTCATCACTTGGTGCTTTATCAACACGTTCAGTTTCTCTTTTACCTGCAGCTAAATGCAAAATGTCAGAGGTTATTCAAACAGATTAAACAGATAAAGCAGTTACCTTGAGTTCTAAGCACAATCTCAACTGTAAATCGTGTCCAAATCACATATTACTTATACATAATACTTCTTGTTATACTAGTTTGATATTTCATCAGCTGTGTAGATTTCAATGCCTCCCAACTACCTTAACCCTCTCCCTGCTGAAGGCAACCAGAGATGTTCTAAGGAACAGTGCCTGTACCTAATCCAGCAGGGAGAGTGTTAAACTGCATTTGTCCTAGTAGCAACCAACGATGCCATATAGAAGTCATTGTTATTAACACGATCAGCAAGTTAAAAGGTCACTATCATGTTGCACAGGGATTGTGTTGGCACTCTATTACAGATACATTAATCAATATTCAACACTATAAACTCGAGTAGTCAAAAAGTCCTACTGCAAATGTAGATAAAGCTTGAACTTATGAAATATCAAATGTATCCACTTTAACTTTTTGTTTTAGTGTCATGTTTATCTGATAAGAATAAAAAGTCCTTTATCATGTTTAAACATTAATGAGTTTATAATATGACATCATTACAAGAAGACGACATCTTTATTTTCTAGAGAAAGTCTAAGCTCAACTGAAAAATGCTAGAATGGAGACAAATATCATGATATGTTTTTCAATGCATCCAATTTCTTTTTAGTACCAGCCTTTATATTTTTATAGAGAGAAAAAATATATCAAGTTTGATTCCTGTGCATCAAACATAACCATGATAACTCAATACACAAAGCAGTAATTTTAGTTAAATTGCAACTTAAGAAAATACAATATACAAAACATTTGCAAACATCCAAGTAAATATATACAATTGTCTTGCACCCTCTTTTCTTTTTAGGTCAATAGGCAAAAGAATCACAAGTATATGTAACTCAACATAATACGGCGAGTGCGGGAATCTTTCACCCATTTGCGATGAAACATAATACGGACAATACATAACATTGTCATGTCCTCCATGTTTGAGGTCAATAGACAATGCCACTGACCAAAATAAAATGCATGTTTATCTGTGCATATATCACAATAATATCCAATAGTGATGTGCCACCCCATGTTTGAGGTCAATAGAAGATGTCAAAGATAAACAAATAAATAATAATAACACATATCTGTGTATGTATCACAGAATAATATGAACAATGTACAAGTGTCTTGCCACTCCATGTTTGCGGTCAATAGATGATGCCATAGATAAACAAAAAATTAAAATAACACATAGCTGTGTATGTATCACAGAATAATATGAACAATGTACAAGTGTCTTGCCACTCCATGTTTGAGGTCAATAGATGATGCCAAAGATAAACAAAACAAAAAACAAAACAAAACAAAACCCACATGTATCACATAATAATACAAATAATGTACAAGAGTGTCTTGCCCTCCATTTTTGAAGTCAATAGACAATGGCAAAAAAACGCAGTTTTATCTGTGCATAATACAGACAATCCATATTTTAAGTCAATAGACAATGGCAATGACCAAAAAACTGCATGTATATCTGTGCATGTATCTCAGCATAATACAAATAATATACAACAGTGTCTTGCCACCCCATGTTTGAGGTCAATCGACAATGCTACTGACCAAAAAACTGCACGTTTATCTGTGCATGTATCACAATACTATACAACAGTGTCTTGCCACCCCATGTTTGAGGTCAATCGACAATGCCACTGACCAAAAAACTGCACGTTTATCTGTGCATGTATCTCGGCACAGTACGTCAATGCACAACGGCAAATACGTCAATACATAACAGTGCATGCAACGCTATACACCGTTGTAGAACCATTACCACGTCCTCTGCACTATATATACACACAGAAGAGATCCGCCTCGTACGTTCCACATATGATAACAAACGGCCAAACATAAATACAGCTGCATCCAATGCCAGCACAAAAACAATGTCATCTTATATGATGGTATGCTTTTATTGCCATCGTAACCTTGTTTAAACATCTGCCAGCTAACCAACGTAAAAACCCGGGTCATGGTCGAGCAGAAAAACTAGATCTGGCAGCTAGTATATTAGCATATTGCATACTTCATTGAAGCCGTATACTATACCATCAGGGTTGGATTAGCAGCTGTTGCGTGACCCCGTTCTGAGCCTCAAGGGCTAAGGTGACCTTTATTAAGATATAGGAAAATAATATAGGGGAATTATAAACGTGGATACATTTTATCGTATGACGTAATTTCTGATAATCCGGGGCAGAATGGTCTGATTTTTGTACTGGGCATGACAGGAAGTATGCACGGAATTCAGTAGAGGACGTTTAAGAGCAGGAAGGGAGTATGTAACATGCAGTAGTACTAGTAGTGCATGTCTACTTGTTTAGATTTGCAATGTGTGACGTAGTACCTTCATGGCATTCCCTTCTATTTGTTGGTTTCTATTTCTTTCTTATTTATTAATGTATTTATTTATTAAATATTTATTTATTTATTTATTTTAAAATTAAACTTTGTTATGTACTTGAAATTAATAGATTCATTTATTTATAATATTCATGTATATATAGTTTATTGGTTTACATTTATTTATTTTAATATTTATTTATTCATTCATTCATCCAGTTAGTTATTTTGAATGATTAATCGATCGATTTATTGAATTTGATATTTTTATTTATTTACTTATTTATTTATCTATTTACCTATTATTATTTTAAAAACATTTTTATTTCTTATTTAGACTATTTATTTATAAATAAAATATATTTTTTAAAGATCAATAAAGCAGTCCCTAGGAATGCAAGAAAATTAGGCCAGTGATAATTCTAGAAGCAGGTGAACACACAGGCGGTACAGGTGAATGCAGGCGGTGAGAAAGGTGGGGAAGATGGAACAGAAAGGTCATTCAGCAGTAGGGCGATGTATGTCATAAAACACCTGGAAACGCGCAGCAGAGAAAGTCAAAGTAACGTATTACGAATGCCCGCTGTCGTTCAGTGGAATAGTGTATTATGTACGACCGGAATATTTCAGTGGAAGGGTTCTACAATTTAAATCTAATCACAAACCTGGAGCATTTCAAATGTTTTTAATTCTAAAAGAAGTGAGTTCATTTTAGTTATAAATGTACATGTACATCTAAAAGGCTTTAAAGCCAAGTTGATCTGGTAAGCAGATCGTGATCAAGGCTGTTGATATCAATAAACAGCATACAAATATAGTTTCCATTGATACCTCTTCACAAGCCAATGATTGCCGCAGCCCAAATCGCATCAATCGCAGCCCGGGCCAATTCATCCAACATTACGACCATTAGTGATAAAGGAAATTTACCAGTTCATTAGAGATCAAATCTGGTGACATCAATGATTGACAACTGCTTAACATCAAAAGTATTCGCATAGGAATCAATACAGCTAAATAATAGCGCAAATAAGAGGATTTATTCCACGCTGGCTTTCGTATTTGTCACCTCCCTGTCAGTACGTTGGAGCGCCGGGAGACTGCAGTGACTGACCAGCGATGGGCAACGTGAACGTATACGTATCCTGGAGATAACAACACAGATCGTACCTGTGTCATAGGGTACCAGGCTGAGATATAAGATTATCCAACTGGCCTCAGCCAGACCTCAAGCTAATGAAACGTTTTTGAGTATGAGTATGATTACATACTCCTCGAAGTTTTGTTCACAAATCCCCATATAAAACTTGAGCTTGAGCATGACATTTTACTCATTGCAGTAACAGTAGAAATGCCTGGGTTATGATTCTGCATACCGTAGTCGATGTATTACAGGACCAGGGCGCTAACAAAATTAATGGCTTTTATTAAAGCACAAAAAAAAACCACAAATTTAGTTCAGTCTTTAGAACGAACAAATGGACATTTAAGGGAGATAACCCTATGGAACTTTGGTGGAATACAAAAAATTGAATCGGAAAAAAATATACGAACACTGATGCAGAAAAATGTACTCTGAATAGGTTAAATTTAGTTTTTCTTTGGTGAGTTGCTGGATTGTGAATCTAATGCTCTACTGACGGAGTCAAAGGGTCAACCCCTTGGCCAAGACCAGTAGGATCATCAAATGGCTACACATGCACACATTAACATGAAGTTAAGATTCACATAGCACTATGATAGTTCTGTGGAACGGGGACCAGTATTAGAAGTAACAGTAGTATAAGTAGAAGCAGCATTAGTAGTAACAATAACAGTAGCAGGTGTTAGTAACAGCCGCAGAAGCAACATCAGAGAACATAGTGAGTGAATATGGAGTTTAACGTCGCTGCGGGAATCTTTCACCCATTTGCGACGACAGAGAACATAGATACAGTAGCATACCAGAATCAAATGTAAAAGCAACGGTAATGAAGTAGCCACATGTGTACTTTTGTTGGTATATTCCGAGAACAAAATACATTGCACAACTGGAGATTTCCTGTCTGAAACTAAGTGGAGGTAACTCATGGAGACCACACCATCACATCCAGATGACTACTGCATCTTGTGACCCATGTGGAGTAGAGAAGCACATTGTTGAGAGAAATATTATGACAAGAATTCATATTTCCTCTCGGGTTATAACTTGGGAGATGCCGTACCCAAGTGCACGTCGTAATTCCATTCACTTTTCATTCCTGGTAACACTGCTATTATGATGTGTCCCGCGAGGATTACAAACACCAGGCAAATGTTCCATGCATAGAAACTGTAGGTAAGTTGCCAAAGTGTACAGAAATGTTGAAATGTTCCGGCACCTGCCATCACCTTTCACTTTTCTATCCTTTTTCTAAAAGTTGCCATCATCTTTCCCTTTTCTATCCCTTTTTTTAAAGTGGGGCAGAATGTTGGATTTCGAAGCCAAAGGTTCCAGGTTCAAATCCTGCCCCGGGAGTCCGGCATCAATGTTCGTTAAAGTTACCTTTCTGACGTGATATTGATAGGATGTGCTGTCTGTAGAGTGGCAATGCAGATATCATCCAGTCGGTACTCGCAGGTTTACTGCAACATTCAGTGCTACAGATTTTGTGGGTTTCCTCCTGCGCTAAACTGACAAGCATGATATATGTGAAAGAATCTTGAAAGTGGATCTAAATCCAAATTGAAAAAAATATATATTTAAATTAAATGTTCAAACAAGTTAAACTCCCTGTGGTCACCAAAAGTTAAAGGTAATTCTTTATTTGCCAAGCGTGGAGATCTTTTCTCCACATCCAGGTAAATTAATTTTACAATACCGACTGAGCCAAAGGGGTAACCAGTAGGAGATAGTATATCTCACCCAGCTACACTTATAATTTAGTAAAATAAATCTAATTAATAATACTAACATTCCAGCATTAACCTAACACACATTCTGAAGCAAGCTATTTTTTACCTTCGTACAATTAACCGAGAAGACATACAAGAGTTCGAGAACAGCAGGGCACCACAGATTACACTAAGCTACTGTCTCTGAGATAATGAAATTGATTTCCATGATAAAAATCTCATCTTTCAAAGTCAGCGCAAAGATAAGACACAGAAGTTAGTAATCAAAAAAATGGATTTAGCAGACCAACATACATGAAAAAAATACATGAGAATGCTTTTTTTTGGTGGTTTCGTGGTGTGAAAACTGATTAATACACGAAACAGGTAGTACATAGAGACTAAGAATGCACCTAGGATACGATTCCTGGAAGTGTTGTTTGGTACATCCTCCAGTAGATAGTAACACAACACTGGGCAAAGTAACACTACAACAATCCAACCCTGGACAAAGTAACACAGCAACATACCGACACTGGGTAAAGTAAAACAGCAACATACCAACACTGGGCAAAGTAACACAGCAACATACCAACACTGGACAAAGTAACACAGCAACATACCAACACTGGGCAAAGTAACACAGCAACATACCAACACTGGGCAAAGTAACACAGCAACATACAAACACTGGGCAAAGTAATACACTAACATACCAGAGATGCCCTAAAGAGCAGTTCCAGTGCCTATTCTAGCAAGGAGAGGGTTAATCCTGCCTCACAAGTCAAAATAATCATAAGTATCACAGAATGAATATGAAAATAATAATTCTTGACAAACGGCAGCTTTCTAAGAAAGAAAATCCAACAAATATGCCCTACAATACCAAGGCGAGAGAACTCTATTTGAAACAGTAACCATCCATTGGATTATCATCTGAAACAACACCAAATGTTTTCATCCTTGCCGGCCAGTGAAAGATAATACAAGAGTGTGTATAGCAAAGCATGGCCTTAGTTTACACAAGAGGTGCCTGGGTCAACCCTAACCTAGTGCAGCTGTAGGAGGAATGGGCAGCCTTGGCTAGATGGTCATCAACAGTCTACAGGCAGCATTAGCCATAGCTTCTAAAATCGGTGACCATAATATAGGGTGGAGGATAGGGGACAGTGAGATGGCCCTAGTTCATACAAGAGGTGGGTGGGTTCATCTTAACCTGGTGCAGCTGTAGGAATGGTCATCAACAGTCTACAGTACATGCAGCATTAGCCCTAGGTTCTAAGATTGGTCATCATTTATATAGGGTGGAGTGTCTTGGATATTGTTGGTCGCTAACAGTCTACAGGTTCTAAGATTTGTGAACATTTATACAGGGTGGGGAGTCTTGGCTTTTGTTGGTCATCAACAGTCTACAGTACATGCAGCATTAGCCCTCGGTTCTAAGATTGGTCACCATAATATAGGGTGGAGGATAGGGGACAGTGAGATGTCCCTAGTTCAAACAAGAGGTGCATGGGTCAACCCTAACCTAGTGCAGCTGTGGGAATAGACAGCCTTGGCTAGATGGTCATCAACAGTCTACAGGCAGCATGATTAGCCCTACTAGGTTCTAACATTGGTGACCATAATATAGAGTGGAGGATAGTGGCCTTAGTTCATACAAGAGGTGGGTGGGCCAATCTTAACCTGGTGCAGCAGGCACTGTAGAAGTATGAAGGCTCAGACAGGGTTCACCATAGGCTTTAAAATTAGGCAGGCAAAAGCTCCCTCAAGACAAAATTGCAACTCAGATTATTCACACACAAAATATTATTTCCTTACAATGCATAATTCAATACCATCTGCAATGTATTATATGAGTCATTTGCTTGAAGAGAATGTCATAAGCGTTATGAATATTATAGGTCTACATTCAGTCTGGAAGCTCAAGCTGGTGAACAGTTTATATATATGGTGGAGGAAATGTGACAGCCAGCTTTTAAATTTTACCGATTCCAACTTAAGCGACAAGTTTGAATATGTCCAGAAAATTGTATGTGTATAGTGTCAAGTCCATGCTTGAATGCATGCAAATAACAGTACCTATATAAATGACGGCCACTGTTCCACAGAACATTTGTTGCACACACAATAGTCCTATGTAGCATGACCCTGATCAATAGTGTGCAATCAACCATCTCAACTTCCAGGGGAGGATACATCCCAAGCTGCCATTTTCCAGTGATAGATTAAGGTTAGCACGGACAATTACACCCTTATCCTATTTGCCAAAGCACCAATTTCTGGCTTGGTGAGCGAAAACATGTTTGTACCTAGTCACATTCCCAAGGTGACACATTGTTTTCAATCTATCTCAGTGCAGTAAAGTCATTTTTTCCTTCACTGTACTCGCAAATATTCAGTTGGGACAAATACACATTGATTAACCCTCTCCATGCTGGAGACAACCAGACATGCCCTAAAGAGCTAGGTGTGTCTGTGCCTAATCCAGCAGGGAGAGATTTAATCAAGACAGGGTGTTATGACAGTACCATCAGACACCTCATAATAATTATGTCACTATTTTTTTAAAGAATTGCTGCAATACAAATTGATATTGTTAGCCTTTGTTGTGACTATTGGCACCAATGGTCAACTGTGATATATGCAGCCATGTGACCTAGAATTCTCCTACTGGTCTCAGTCAGCAGGGTTACCCCCCTTTGGCTCAGTCGATAGCGTGTACATTGGAATCGTAATCCATTCAAACCCCAGAATCAGCATGGATCCCGTTGCAATGGTGCCTCGGTTATAATGGTGCCTCAGTTGCAATGGTGCCTCGGTTGCAATGGTGCCTCAGTTGCAATGGTGCCTCGGTTGCAATGGTGCCACAGTTTCAATGGTGCTTCGGTTGCAATGGTGCCTCGGTTGCAATGGTGCCTCGGTTACCATGGTGCCTCACATTTATGGAATTCATAAAAACGGTAGATTTGGTTTGATACTAAAAAAAAATGAATCGTCTTTGTTTTATCATTTCAAGACATTTCTGAGACAAAACATTGAGCTTGTCCTATAATTATTTATCACTTGTATTTCAATGTTATGGTAGTTGACATTCCACTCCAAACTGCCGAGATCTATGTATCCTTGTAGTACACCAGCAGACAGAATTAAACATCAATACACAAGCCAGCCTGACATGCATATAGTGCCAGCATCACATATCATAACAACTGCATTTGCATCACATATCATAACAACTGCATCTGGTGACAGATGGCCATTGGTGCCAACCGCCACAACAAAGGGCTAGCAATAACAATTTGTTTTCCAGAAATACTACGCTTATCGATAAATCGACAGGCTGTTTGCGATATATATCTATATACACAAGTAGGCATTTCATACTACCATTGATCAAATTCATGTAGGTTAAATATGGAATGCGTGATGAAGACAAACAGCCTGCCGGTCTATTAAAATTCAGTTGAACCAGTTTCAAATAAATCTTGTGATTATACAGTGCATATGGTTTACATCGATATGGTGTCAAATTGAATTCTAGTAATTAACACAGCAGGTTTGATTTCATGATCCATATAAGGGACTAGATTGCGATCGGTAATTTCATTGGTTACTGATTTCTTTTTTAAAAAGAGATCAGAATGTCTTGACATTGAATTGGGTTTCTGTTGATAATCATGTGAAAAATGCCAATAAACTAGAGCATGACCTACGGCAATAAATAGATGTAGATACGCATGTATAATCCGAATATGAAATGTCAATAATTTTTATTATAATTTATCCTGCTTTTGAACTGTTTTCTAACAATTTATTTACACAGTGACAATAATAAACCATGTCTCTTAAACATATTTTATTCCATCAATACTTCAGCTAATATACGCAACTATTCTAGTGCTTGTTCCTGGTTCAATTGTGAGACAAGTGGGGGGCATATCACTGTGAGACAAGTGGGAGTAAGCACCTGGTCCAAAGCTTATTGACACTACATCAACCCTTGACCAATCCATTTTAGCTCACAATTGCTTACAGTAGCCGTTATTCTACCAAGAAGATATTCAAACTAGAACCGGCATATCGGCACTCCCAGTACTGTTGCAAAGTCACGTAGTAGACCCACATTACGCAACTAGCACATTCCTAGGTAAGATCTACAATAGATTACCAAGAGTTGTCTACCATTGCTTACCGATATACTCTACTTTGTAAGCGCATTAACTCCAGCCTAAGCCGAAGGAAGTCGGAAAGTCTATTCCAATCAATACTGTGTGTAAGGATGACTAATGTTCATGTCATTGTCATATTCTCCTGTCAGATAACCAAATATGCTACCAGTAAACATGTATATGTACTATTTGTTTCTTATACCATATGCATAAAGCCTTGAATTGTAATAATAATAATAATAATAATAATAATAAAAAATAAAAAAATAATAATAATGAAGTAGTGCATCATTCACATAATACCCAAATTGTTTCCTCCTTTAATACCCAAATAGTTTCCCCCTTTGATAAAGCAATTTTTTAAATTTCATTGTATACAGTAACAATTCCAAGTCATTAACCTGAATGGTATTTGGACAAATTGAAATTATTTCAATTCAGGGCAATTTTGTTAAAATATAAGTCAGTTAATAACAATTTATCAGGTGAAAAGGATCACAAATCAGGGCAAGTATTATTGCAATTGAAGACAAATGTTATTATAATTTATTGTAATTCAGGGCAAAGTCTATTATATAATTCATAACAATTCAGGTCAAATTTAATTACAATTCTGGGCAAGTTTTATTAAAATTCAGGGCAGAAATGATAATTTCTGTCAATTATTACAATTAAGGCTTCTACACACCCTATTATTGGACGACTATGTATCAAATTCATTTAATCAATGCTAGGTATTAAGAACATGCTATTCCCCTACAGCAGGGAGAATGTTAACAACAGCATATTCAGCAAGACAAATTATCTTCTTATTCCTTTTCTTTTTAACGTTGAAACCTGATATGAAAATATTTCTTCTGATGAAAACAAAACAGCTAGGAGAATAGCTTCTCCAGACATGAAAAGTAAAACACAAAGAGATCTCCATATAACAATTAGGATAACTTCACCAGAGTGTTAAGCTGTAAATATTTATCATATTTTCCCGACAACAAATCATTAGAATATTGTCTGATGTGGATACGATAGCAGATCTGTGGCTAGATTGCTAAAGGAAATTGCAACAAGGCGTACACTAAGAATGCCTGTGTTGAGGTAAGTAGTCATTAATGTTGAGACAAGACAAGACGAGATGAAGCGAGATCAAATGAGATGGATTGAGATATTTGCATATGCATGGAAAATTTGAGTTCATATGAGAAAGCATGTATAGTGTTTGCATTATATATGTAATAAGGAACTAATTACATTTTAGAAAATATGTCATTGAAATAAATGGAAATGTCAATGTCTATGTTTCTTCATCAGTATTTCATGGTATTGAAAACATTTATCGAAAAAACGCTTGTAGACATTCCCGAGTGTACATATTGCAGATTGTTGATGACCCTGTAGTAGAGTTTCCTTGCAAGGAGTGAGCAAGTGAATGAATGCAACATGAAATGCATGTTAAAAAAGTTGTGCTAGCAACTGCTTTGGCAACATTTGTATGTTTGCGTAGCAACACAACATGCTACCTAGCAACACAACAGGCTACCTAGCAACGTATGCGAGTACCTGCCTCGCTGAACAGACATCAGGTATTCGACAGTGAGTGCCAAACACATGGCACGTCTGTATGAGAGATGCAATCTGAAAAGTCAATTCGACCCAAAAGTATTTGAACAGACACCTTGCTGGCTGTAAAGCAGTTGCCCGACATCACATGTGCCGTCTAACATTGCATGTTCCATGCACGTGTTCTGCACATGCATCCTTGAGCTATTGTTGCCCATCTCACCCAGAGCAACTGTTGCCCATCTCACCCAAAATTATTGTTGCCCATCTCACCCAAATAATTGCCAATCTCACCCAGAACAATTGTTGCCTATCTCACCCCAGAGTAATTGTTGTTCATCTCACCCAAAGTGATTGTTG
>JAUTBZ010152669.1:20000-26170 GCA_032361785.1 Lepetodrilus galriftensis
CTCAACAATTTGGTAATTTGATACTAGACATTCAAAATAGCTAAAGTAATAAACATAAAATATGTTAAGTACAGTATATCTTGATTAAAACCTTTTAAAATCATCTGTTAACTTATTTTCTCTAATTGAGTGTCATCAACTTAATTCTAAAAGTCTTTAAGTCTTTATGGTAAAAATGCAACAGCATTTGAAATTGCTTCAAATAACAATAAATAGCAATCTAGAAATCTACTTTTTAAAGTTTTAATAGGAAAAGATGATTACAATATGCATGAACTGAATATAAAATGATTTCAATGCAAGCTACCCATATAATGTTACTCCATTATCAGTTAACAGAAGACATTTTGACAGGGTAAAAAATGCTATTTACCTTATCTGATTGTTTGACCTTCAATCCTATCTGTGAAATTGTCTAAGTGGCAAACAATAGCTTTAATAGGAAGAGGTATTGGTCCCCAATATAGAATTACACCCGTAAATAATCATAGTTATTGCTGATGGTCCTGATATGGGGAAATAGATTCTCATTAAACATTGATAAGAATGGGGACTAGAGATTCACTCGCTCCTTCTCTGATATAAGGAAATCTTTCTCCATACTTAAAATTGTCCAGAAAATAGATATCTAACATTTTAATTTTTAATCTATCTTTTATGTAAAATCTAACATTTTAGTTTTTATCTACGACTTTTATGTAAAATCTAACCAACATCTCATCTGAGTGAAAATGCTTTTAAAATAAGACATTATTCCATATGTAACAGATGTTGAACATAGGTGAGCTCAGTAATATTAGGAAAAGGCCAAAGTAGATAAGAGCAAGACATGAACATTAACAATATACCGTAGGTTCCCCATTCGACCAATTTAGGACGTGGATATTAACAACATAGGTTCCCCAATCGACCAATTTAGGACATGGATATTAACAATATAGGTTCCCCATTCGACCAATTTAGGACATGGACATTAACAATATAGGTTCCCCAATCGACCAACTTAGGACATGAACGTTAACAATATAGGTTCCCCAATCGAAACATCGACCACCAAGGACATGGACATTAACAATATAGGTTCCCCATTCGACCAATTTAGGACATGGACATTAACAATATATGTTCCCCTTTTCGACCAATTTAGGACATGGACATTAACAATATAGGTTCCCCATTCGACCAAGGACATGGACATTAACAATATAAGTTCCCAAAATTGAAACATCAACCACCAAGGACATTGACATTAACAATATAGGTTCCCCAATCGACCAAGGACATTGACATTAACAATATAGGTTCCCCAATCGACCAAGGACATGGACATTAACAATATAGGTTCCCCAATCAAAACATCAATGGACCATGGACTTTCATTTTTTAATTTTTAGCCTCAGGATCTTGAGAACATGTAAAACCATCATCAGACAGGTGGCCAACTTCACCTTGAACATACCGGGGAAAACTGCCATCATTATCCAAAAAATCAAGGCCAATTCTTAACTGGACAGAATCGTGTTTCGACATGTAAAGAGGAGAGCACTAAATCCTATAACATTTTGTTAATATGACAGTAATTGGCAATTTCCTTGGGCAATTTGTCCACGTGTCCAAGTCAGTGTTGAAAGAAACCTACGGTATACTTTCCAGGCTCCTTGACCAACTAATCGCAGGTCGAGTACGGCAGGTCCGCTAGCTCGGGTTTCTTTTGGAAGGTACAGTGTCTGTAGTAGCTAGTTGTCTTCATTACTTTATAGAGTATCTTGTTGTTGTAACAAGAGATGCATTGTCCTCAGATGCAGATGCCTCCATCAAGCACATGCACATCTGACAATGGAACAGGGAAGAAGACACAATGGTCTTGTCCCAATGCAACCTCTTCAGGAGCTCTAGGAAACACTGGATAGCATTTCAAAAGAATAAAGGGGAAATGAAAACAGTCTATCATGCTTTGAAATCATTATTTGTGATAAGAAATCTGATAAAGGAAAACATGCTAGTGTCCTATGAAATTTGGTATTTTTTTAAGAATATGGTAAAAGTGAGGTAAAGAGTACAGCTAGAGATATCCTTTGAAATTTGGTATTTTTTAAAGAATATGGTAAAAGTAGGAATTATAATGTTAATTTATTTGATTTCTGAGTTGGTGTACTGTCTAATAAATTAATAACCTTGCTTTTGTTGATCAGATTTGAAAATGATAAAATATAATAATAATGGTATACAAATGTGCATTTGGTATTATCCATATTTTTAATCACAGTTCCAAGAAAATATATATGATCTTGTGATACCGTAATATACCTTTTTACTGCAACTACTTTTCCACTCAAACAAGATTATCCATAATACATCACATCTCATTAGATAGTTTTTTTAAATAATGTTGCACTCAGTAAAGTAATGAGTACATTTATAAACGATAATAGATATTCCAAAACTAACAAAACAACTCCCAATCTTCAGCATATCTAATTCTTAATTCATTAGTTCTGCTTATTTTCAGATCTGAATCAAATTAATGTCATGTTGTGCACTTATTTTTATTTTTATTTTTTATTTTTGTTTAACCTTTTCCATTCTGGATTAGGCTCAGATACTGTTCTTTAGGGAATCTCTGGTTGCCTCCAGCATCGAGAGGGTTAATAGACTCTTTACCACATGGTAATACATAAAACCTTGACCAGCCCGGTAATATACTATCCCAGTGATAACTTATATTATTACATGCAGCATATGCTATTTCCCCGACAGCTTGCCACAATTACTTGTCACTTAAAGGACAACACACAGATGAGCAGATGTCTGGAAAGAAACTGGTAGTGTAGTATCTACATACTTAAAGAGATAAACCTCTCCAGAGTATCTGTACCCACAGAGGGAGAGATACGATACAATCTGATTGTAAACAGTGGTAAAGAGACGCTACTGCATTCGGCTACTTTCAGAGATACTGAAGGTCCTGTGAGAAGTGCAAGCTGTTCTTTGAGACATTGAATACAAACATTCAGATGAAAAGAATAAAGGATTAAAAGTTAATTATTGACATCTACTTTGGTGGTTGGTTATCTTAAAATATCCCAACTTGGAAAAAACATATTTTGGTACATGGTTTTATAAGATGTGATAAGTAGACCTACCTCTGTACTAGCTTGACATGATCTATCATTCAAATTAAACTATTAAATTTAATATTATTAACCTTAAAATACTGAAATTACTATCACATTAAAACATACTTTGAGATATTTTAAAATCTTGTAAGATGGTATCCAAAATATTTCTCACTCAAAATTAACAATACAAAGTCAAAATGCACTAAATAACCAGTTGAATTAAACATACTATTTCAAATGTTGTCTATATCCATTTAGAATTCAGTATGATATTGTCAGGCATTATATTTGATTTCCATGATCCTCCCATCTATACAATATCACAATGACCAGTGTCTCTGCTGTACCCATGAAATATATGACCCCTGAAACATACCTAAATTATCTGGTACAGATGGGTCAAAAGATAAAGTTCACTTTGACCCAAGTCAACTTAAATTGTCTATCCATGGAAATTGGAAAGTTTAGACGAACCCATCTATTTTCGGTGTTTTCATAACTGGAATACCAAAATAACCCCCATATTCATTTTGACCCAAACTGACCTTACTGAGGTCAAAGAGACCAGGAGACCTTTTTAACAAGGAGATCCCCTTTTTCTAAGACAATATTCAGAGTTAATGATACTGTTGGGGGTGAGGTGAAATCTACCCTGCGTGAACGCATCAATCTTCTTCAGATTAGCATCCATAGACATTGATAGGATATTCATTATATTTTCAGAATGAAATCATATTCTGAAGACAAAGTCCAATTTATTGAGAGTCTCCTTAATACTTTGACCCATGTCAGTCAATGTCAACATATTTGACATTTTACAGTGTAGCTCTCCAAAATAATTTAGAGCACCCCTTTTAAGCTAGAAAATAATGGAACAACAACTCATTTAAAGTGTGGATTTTTGTGTGGAATTTTTTTAACCTACAAAAAAACAAGAACAATAGCTGGTAAACCAAAATTATATACTGAATCGATAGGTACCAATGTGAGATTTACTACATGACTGTCATGCAAGAAAAGATTATCAGTGGTCACAGCCTCTAATTAATTAATTTCAGATATGCCTGTCATTTCCCTTTCAATCCCTATTAGCACTGATTAGTGCTTGACGTGAACAACGCTAAGACCCACTTTTACCCACTTCCTGCAATGTGTTGTGAGAAAGTGCAGTCGTCACTTGTCCCAAATATCCTTTATCAAAACACCGCAATCTAGCGAATCTCTCAGTATCAGCACCCTCAAAGTGACCCATTTAGAAAAACACATCTTCTAATGATCACTTCCTTCAAAAGAATCTCTTGTGATCGCTAATCTATGCCTTCTTTAATATAAATGCTGCCACTGTGTATGAAAGGTACCGGGCATAGTAGCTCTCCCTGCCCTATCCCCTTCAACAAATATCTTTCCTATTGTAATGGAATATGTCTAATGATCATGACTCTATTTCAGCTGTTTCGGACACCATGACCGTACTGCACAGGTATCCCTATACAGCAGTCGGTCCCTAAATGACATCAAAGACCCCAAAATCATCCGGAATTCACGATGACCCAGGTCAACCCAAAATATAACTCCCTTTTTTAGGTTAAAAAACAATGGCAATTATCCTTGTGTCTTCAGCTGCTGGCTTTTAATGCTCTCAGATACATGACCCCTTATAACTGTGGCCCTTTTTCACATTAGTTCAGGTACACTGCTTCACAAAGACCAAAGCTCCATCATAAATATGTATTTTGGCGATAAACAAAACATGCATTTTTTTGGTGAATAAATAAGCATCCAAGCTTTGATTGAGTATGAAAGGAACACAGGTATTAACACTGAATTCATGAATACTTGACAAATTTATCTTTACTGTTCTGAAAAGATCATTTATCAACATAAAAAATAGGCCATGTGCAGTCTATACATGCTAATACAAAGCAGAATACATGCATATAATGAATTTGAAGATGTCACCATGACTGTCACTATTCTGAAGTCAAAACACTACCATCATACTAATATTTAACACTCACCATAACTTTCTCCATATACTAATACTAATATAAAACACTATGGTCATACTAATATTTAACACACACTATGCCTGTCATCATACTAATAATATATAACACTTTGGTCATACTAATATTTAACACTCACCTTAACTTTTAACATAATAATATAAAATACTATATATGGTTATACTAATATTTAACACTCACCATGACTATCATCATACTAATATATAACAATACGGTCATACTAATATAACACTCACAATCATACTTATATTTAACACTTACCATGATTATTATCATACCAATATATAACAATATGGTCATACTAATATATATAACACCCGCCATGACTATCATCATACTAATAGATAACAATATGGTCATACTAATATATTACTGTGGTCATACTAATATTTAACACTTATGGTATCAGTATTAATTGGCCAATAAAGATGAGTGTAGCTCTGATAACTTCACCCACCTTATCATGACACGTTGACTGCCTGATTTCAGTACATTTTCTTCATTAAATTTAACACCACCCAACCTTCCTATACCAAGGCCCTTTTTCAAGTAAACTGCAAATTTATCAACTATAAATCTATTCAATTCAATTAAGATAATCTGGTGGTTCATGAAAAAACGGGAGAGAAAGACATAAATAAAATCAGACAATTGCTAAAGTAATAATTGTCCAATTAAAATCTCAATGCAGTTTGACCCTAGGTTTGACCTTAGAGTCGTAAACCATTGGAAACATGGAGGGCCCATATCGACTTTAAAACATTTTTTTGTTTAATTGCTGTTAGGCAGTCATTAAAACCAAGTGGAAGTCTAAATATCCCCAACAGCATGGGGCGATTACAATACATGTTCTCATTGTTGTTTATAACCATCTTCTCGTGTGTGTGTGTGTGTGTGTGTGTGTGTGTGTGTGTGTGTGTGTGTGTGTGTGTGTGTGTACCTCATCTAATCAGTATGAGGAACGATGTGTTGCTCTCTCTCTCTCTCTCTCTCTCTCTCTCTCTCTCTCTCTCTGTCTCTGTCT
>JAUTBZ010152670.1:0-11579 GCA_032361785.1 Lepetodrilus galriftensis
CACACACACACACACACACACACACACACACACACACACACACACACACACACACACACACACACACACACAAACATGCTCACTCACTCACACACACAAACCAGTTACATTGGTTATCATTATTTTTGTTTCGATTGAGAAAGGAGTGTTAGACGGATAAAGTAATTAATAGAAATAGGTATTATGCCAATTAGAATTGAATTACACTCATGTAGCATACAAATCTATCCTAACATCTCATTGGTTCTTCCTATCTAATGTTTAATCCTTTCCTTTCCCTTGCTTTCCATTGAATGCTACTAATAATCCCACACTTTTAATTTTGTTCACCTTTCCAACCAAATTTATTACTATTTTCAGGACATTCAGCCACGGATAACGGTAACGCGATGGTCACCCAAACCGACATTTCTTGTCCATTCAGGAAAGTAGACGGGGGCCTAGGCAAGAAAGTTTTCTTCAAATGCATAGTCTGCTACAAGAAGTACACCCGGTCCAATGACTGCAAGCGGCACTTCGAGGCTATACATATGGTGAAATGCGTGTGCATCTGCGGAAGGAGGTATGGGACTTGGCGAAGCCTGGACTCGCACCAGAAGTTATGTGAGGCCTTCCTGTTCCACTCAGGGCTGGGCGGAGATGGACAAGGATGAGGTGTTCAATGCAGGACATGAGGTGTTCCAGGCAGGACATATGAGGTGTTCCAGGCAGGACATATGAGGTGTTCCAGACAGATGGTGTGTTCCTTGCAGTATAAGTTTTCCAGGCAGGATATGAGATATTCAAAGCAAGACATTGATGTCGAGTTCTAGACAGAATAGTGATCATTGGTGATGTTTCTAGACAGGACAATGATCATTGGTGATGTTTCTAGACAGAATAGTGATCATTGGTGATGTTTCTAGACAGGACAATGATCATTGGTGATGTTTCTAGACAGGACAGTGATCATTGGTGATGCTTCTAGACAGGACAGTGATCATCAGTGATGTTTCTAGACAGGACAATGATCATCAGTGATGTTTCTAGACAAGACAATGATCATCAGTGATGCTTCTAGACAAGACAATGATCATCAGTGATGCTTCTAGACAGGACAATTATCATTGGTGATGTTTCCAGACAGAACAGTGATGTTTCTAGACAGGACCGTGATCATCAGTGACGTTTCAAGACAGGACAGTGATCATTGGTGATGTTTCCTGGAATGGACATCAATGTTCAGTTATAATTACAATAGTAAGGTCTTCCAGGGAGGACGTTGATCATTGCTGAAGAGTTCCGGGCAGGACAGAACAGTGAAGAGGTGTCTATTTGATATTCCAACTAATGACCAAGACCTTCACTGATGCCATTCACACTGATTCCATATGGACATCCAGCAGATGCTCAGGATGTGGTATGCTTGATGCAGCTTGACTCTTGCCATTTAATGACAATAACTAAACATCTTGAGTGGTGCCAACACTGAATAAGAAAACCCAAACTACATGGATTTCCCATCAGTGGACTACTCACACCCACCACTGGTGCAAACTCCTCAAGTCTGTTTGGTTGCCTTGAAGTTTCAGTTTGCAAATTGACAATTGAAGTTGAAATTAAGAAAGCTGTTTTATGATATTCTAAGCAGAACATGAACTGTGGACAGAAATTAAAGACACTAAATTAAGTAACTTTTATAATGGAAACTGTATATCCACTGTAGTAGCATCATTATTAAATAATTGTATAAAGAATGAAATCGAATAAACTCATATTGTGTTACTGCATTCTATATACATTTTATTGTATTTGACATAAAGTTTTACATATTCAGAGAGAGTGGTAGAACAATAGAATATTGTCTGTTTTAAGGGACAAAGATTCCGAGTTGTTTTTATCAATCTGATACACTGTGAGGTCTGCACTCTGGCACAGCAGTTGTCTTCCTTGGTTCAGCTACACCATCACCTGGCACAGCAGTTGTCTTCCTTGGTTCAGCTACACGGTCACCTGGCTACAGCTGTTACAGGCTTCCTTCTGCCACAAACTGACATGTTGTGCTGCATGCATGTGCAAAATAATATTGAAAGTCTTTGTAAACACCAAAATATAACGGCAAAAACATCAGGCGACTTAAGTTGCCCGATAACATTGCAGAAATAGAACACTTTGATTTTATTCAGCAGGGAGAAGGTTAATGTGGTATCCTTTGACACATACATAATTTGATATTATTGATTAAATAATTATTATTTTATTGTATTTATTAAATATACATAATTATATATTATTGTTTTCTGCGGACATCTGATTGACCTCCTTCGTCGTGGTCTGGTTGTGACAGTTCTCAGTCTGTATTGTTTCCACTGGGGATGTGATGCAATGTCTGTGATATACAAGTATCAGCCTTGGTTCTGGGCACCATGTCATGTACTAGTGAAAGATTTCCACTGTGACGTAAAACAATAATTCACTCACTCACTAACTGGTAACTCGCATCAGCCTGGTTCAAACTCAGGTAAAACCTGGCCCCGAGATTACAAAATCTTTCTGAGTACGATTTCATGCTCAAGCTAGGATTATATGAGTGTTTATGAACAAACCTTTGAGTTCAGCATGAAATCATGTTGAGAAAAGTTTCATAATCTCGGGGCCTGTTGTAAGCAACACAACGGGTATTTTTTCAAACTCCTGGACCAGCTATAGATGACTGTTATGTAGTTCTGACTTCACACCTGACAACAACTTCTTTCTACTTCGCTAGGTTTACATTCATGGAAGATGTCAGTACATATCATTAGCTTGTGTGTTCCCAGTACACCTTTGTATCCTATGCATTTCTATGTAAGTATAGAGCATTTATAAGGTCTGTGGAAGTATAGAGCATTATAAGGTCTGTGGAAGTATAGAGCATTATAAGGTCTGGAAGTATAGAGCATTTATTGGGTCTGTGGAAGTATAGATCATTTATTAGGTCTGTGGAAGTATAGAGCATTTATTAGGCATGTGGAAGTATAGAGCATTTATAAGGTCTGTGGAAGTATAGAGCATTTATAAGGTCTGTGGAAGTATAGAGAATGTATAAGGTCTGTGGAAGTATAGAGCATTTATAAGATCTGTGGAATTTCACAAATTTTAATGACTAAACAGTAAATGTTTTATTCTGAAAATTGATGAACCTCATTTTCATTTCTACTTGTAGTACACAATCATATCATATACTCATGTCTAGAACGAACCAATAATAGATTGCAAGCATGTTTACCATTTTTCTTTAATATTATTATTATCATTTTATTGTTGTTAATTATTATTGTTATTCTTATTTAGTTATGGAACAGAGGGTTCATACAATCTACACCTTTACATTTGAGTCCAAGTAAATATTTAAAAAAAGAAAAGGAATGCATACAACAACAAAAGCTTGTTATGCGTAATACCATTGCTGCTACTAACATACTATGAAATTAATTGTTTTCAACTTAATATTGGTCTATCCTGAGGACTTGCATGGCATAGCATAGCGTGGAATGATAAGGAATAGTGTGGAATAATAAGATTGGACACCCACCCTTCTGAAAGAAATACTTTGCAGGTTTCCTCTGACAGGTTCAACAGCACATTCACCATCTGCATCATGTGATATTGCAGTGTTCGAATTAATAGGGGGTCCTGGGGTCATTTGAAAATCTGTAATGTGAAAGGTATCTGTGTGACCCCCTGAAAATTACATATTTTACCACCTTTAACATTGGGCCTATGGAGAATGACCCCCTCATTATTTTCATTATTTCGAACACTGTATTGATAGTTTGCGCTAGCTATAGAGTGGCAATGGAGATATCATCTTTGGTCTGTCAGTACCAGCAGGTGCTCGCAGGTTTACTGCAACATTCAGCGCTGCGGATGTTGCGGTTTCCTCCTGCTCTAAACTGACAAGTCGTCATATTAATGAAAGAATCTAGAAAGTGACTTTAACCTTCTCCCTGCTGAATAAAATCAAAGTGTTCTATTTCTGCATGTGATATGGTAACTTAAGTTGCCTTCAGCAGGAAGAGGGCTAAACCACAACTAAATAAAAATAAAAATGTAATTACCCAATGTGTACATTTATTCTTCTATTGCATTTATTGACAAGGATGGAATTAAATACTATCCATATTGTATCCATTTTGAAACACATACTATTCAAAGACGTTGATTTGGTACTTGTTGGGCTTTTGTCAAATCAGATTTCTTTTCTCCTTGCAGACAAGCATAGTAGTGCTGCTGCAGCTGATCTTGATCTGGGAGATATGTCACGTCAGTTTGGTCTGTTTGCTTCAGGTCTGGACACACCTGGAGGTGGAGGTGATGCTGATGCCCAAGGTGCGGATCTAGGAGACATCCTTGGCAGATTCCAATGCGACATCTGCTTCCGTGTGTTCAGACGGTCAACCGATTGTCGGCGGCACAGACAGTCAGCTCATGACAACTTGCCGTGTCAGTGTGTCTGCGGAAAATTCTATATTTATCAGCGCGGCCTCAGGAGACATCAGAAGAGTTGTGTCATCCATCAACTTGCAACACCAAAACAGTGAACTTCATTCAAAGGTGATTGTGATTTCCGATTCAGTTTCTTGCATGGTGCTGATCTTGAGTGTCGTTACCAAATCATCCATTGTGCATGACCTTGGAGATATCGAAGTAGTACGGAATATTTGACTTCATTAGAATGTATATTCAGTGTTTGAAATACAGAAAATAATGAGGAGGTCATTCTCCATAGGCCCAATGTAAATGGTGGTCAAATCTGTAATTTTTAGGGGGTCACACAGATACCTTTAACAGTGCAGATTTTCGAAAGGCCCCAGGACCCGTACGAACACTGATATTGAAAAAGGATATTTCCCTGTTAAGATGGGATGGAGTAGGGAGCCTATTCTCGAAATGTTCTTACAATCATACGACAATCTTAACAATTCTTATAGTATGGCTACGAACTGTTCTTAGGCTAAGAAGTTCATAAGAACGTTTAGGAAATGGGGTCCCCCCATGATTGTGTCTAATACTATTTCTGAAGTAGGAAATATCAGATGGAATGAACACCTTACTGAAAGCCATACCGAAAGACTTCTCCCACACTAAGCTATGGAATGTATGTGATATATACGGTCTGCTCAATAATAGGCTCATGTATGCCCTAATGAAGGTGGATGTTCTACCAGTTACAACAGCTGTCTAATGTGTGATGAAGAATGTAACATATTGTACTCAATCAACTTATAAAATTAATGAAACTCATAACAAACAGAAAACAATTTTATGAAGTTATTTGATAGCTTATGTCTAAAACAGTACATGACATTTGAAGATTGCAATGGACGAATTACAAGTATTTACATTTCTAAGCGGAATTACCAGTACTGTGAGTGGCATGCTATATTGGACATCTGGGTGGAGTTTATTAACAGTACGGTCCTTGGAATAAGCCGATACCTTCCATGAAACTCGGGTAAAAGCTGCATCTCCATAGCTATGAATACAAAGATGTATCATCTTTGTATATCGATAGCTATGGAGATGCAGTTTTTACCCGATGCAGCTTTTTATGGGATTTATTTTGGCACGTAATAATATGACTTGAAGTGCTGCATAAAGTTGTAATAAAGTTCATTTTTAGTTCATAGCACTGCTATATTTTGGAGCTGTCATTCGTATTGAAGTTGTTGCCACTCAGCCCATGACTCACTCCAATATACGCGCATGCACTACACATGAATCCTGCACTAAATTTATGTGATCAACTTCTGTTGAGAGATAATTTCCATCCAGTCTGCTAGTACTATACTGCTAGCATCAAGGAGTAAATATCCTGAGATTTCCATCCAGTCTGCTAGTACTATACTGCTAGCATCAAAGAGTAAATATCCTGAGATTTGCTTTTTTTGCTTTCAGATTCTGCAGACCGAGGCAGGTTCTCGCGAAATGTTTCACACGACATCGGTTTGGAGAACTTCTTGGCTGGTGCGAGTCCGTTACTTACGGCGACACTCTCAGGGAGGACAGCTAGTGGCCAGGGTCAAGGTCAGGCCATGGGGTCACATCCGTACAGTCTGTACAACTGCGACATCTGTGGCAAACACTTCACCGAGGCGTGGGGCGTGAAGAGACACAAAATGGCCAACCACGAGGGCGCGAGTTTCCTGTGCGTCTGTGGCCGGGTGTACAGCTATCTCGCCAGTCTACAGAAACACAAGAAGACCTGCTCGCTTTCTAACACGTGAAGTCTTCAATGGTGTTCGTACTTTGAGAAGGTGGTGATTTAGTGTGCATTGTGTAAAGGATGCTCGTTTAGACTTGTGCCCAGGATGGCGGGATATGTGACCGTTAACCTTTCCTTGGCATCGTGTGTAGTTTTTACTACCAGCAGAATAAAGGTGCCAATGTTTCGTGTATGATTTCCCTTTCTCAATCATTGATATCAGACCTGCAAGTTTATAACATCTGTGAAATGTGAAACATTATGTGAATGATGAGCATGGTGATTTTCTGCGTATCTGCGGAAATTTGCTTATTTATTTGTTCGGGGGTTGATTTAATCCCATCTCCCAGTATGGACCCTGGGCTTGTTTTCCGCTGAAGTTACAATTATCTGTTGCCATGCCTGAAGTGGTTTATTTGGTGGGTTAGACACCGAATAGGAAAACCTACTGCAGATACAAATCTACTGTCTGTGAAGAGCTCTTCAGCTCACGTTTCTTGTTGAAGGACATCAGTGACAGTGTTACAGAATGATCATTGTCTATTGCCAGTGTTAATGAAATATGATCATTGTCTATTACCAGCGTTAATGACATATGATCATTGTCTATTGCCAGTGTTAATGACATATGATCATTGTCTATTGCCAGTGTTAATTAAATATGATCATTGTCTATTGCCAGTGTTAATGAAATATGATCATTGTCTATTGACAGTGTTAATGAAATGTGAGCATTGTCTATTGCCAGTGTTAATGAAATATGATCATTGTCTATTGCCAGTGTTAATGAAATATGATCATTGTCTATTGCCAGTGTTAATGAAATATGATAATTGTCTATTGCCAGCGTTAATGAAATATGATCATTGTCTATTACCAGTGTTAATGAAATATGATCATTGTCTATTGCCAGTGTTAATGAAATAACATTTTCCACCAATGAGGAATTAACATTTCTGCAAGGTTCCGTTTGTGTTTCTGAATATACCATCACAATGTATATTTCTTTTGTTTTATTATCTGCATGTTCATGTGTTTGTTTTTTCTTCAGTAAATTGGCCACACCGAGGCAGATATATGATATTCTACTGTTCACAGCCTTTGCTTTGACTGATGTGTTGATGTTACTTGTTCTCGCGTTCAGACATTACATCAAATGATCCATTAATCCTTATAAAGAATGTTTTTTATGATATTTGGAGAATAAAGTTGATATACTTCCAAGAAAGTGAGTTGTTGCCATATTTCCAGCCAATATTGCCCTTTTTCATGATGTTGGAAGCGCTAAACATTCTGGAATATGGCAGAATATGTGGTATGTCTCCGGTAGAAATTGAGTGACTGGAGAGAAGTTGAGAGGGGCGGGTGGTAGCGCAGTGGTAGAACACGTGGTCTTCAGAGCCAGGCATCAATGTTTGCGAAAGTTACGTTTCTAAAGTGGTATTGATAGGATGCGTTGAGTGGCAATGCAAATATCCTTGGTCTGTCAGTACCAGCTGGTGCTCACAGGTTTACTGCAACATTCAGCGCTACGGATATTGCAAGTTTCCTTCTGCCCTAAACTGACAAATCATGATATTCGTGAAAGAATCTAGAAAGTGACTCTAAACCCCCAATTAAAAAACAAAATGAAATTGAGATTTACTTTTCATAGCAAATTTCAGAAATATATTTGGACATTGTGTTGAAAAGTTAGACGGTCACCGTTATCTTTGAACATCAGACTGCTGGAGATTCCTGATATGAATGGATGACGAGAATGGTCAAACAGATGAAGATGTTTAATTAAAGGAAGATACTAGTATTTACAATATAGCCTTCTGAAGTTGCACTCATGTTCACTGTAGATCTATCTCATCAGATGACGTCATCGAATTTAGATTTTAATTATACACAATGGTGTATTTCTTTCTGAAATATTTGGGTTGTTGTTCTTGCATCCGTTAGAGAATGAGTTTTTAATTGCCTTTAATTACATACCTTGAGTTGGTTTTCATATTATTTGGACACAACAAAATTTCAACAACAAAATCATGTTTTGCTATTGAATATACAGACTCAGTAGACCTCGCATATACCAGCCTCGGATAAACCGGACACTCGCCTATAACTGACTAAATCTGAAGTCCCGGTTCCGTCTAATGCTAATTAAGGCATAACAGACTTTGCATATAACGGACAAAAATAGCCGGTCCCAATGAGTACGTTATATGCGAGGTCTACTGTAGGTGAACATTAATTAATATTCGAGGCATTTTTGTTTAGAATGTTGTGTTTTCTGCATTCATTGCACAGTTTCCAGCTTATAGGGAAGGGTAGCATCAATAGAATGACATATTAGCATTGCAGAATTGTATTACATAAATTAAATGAAAGAATTAACATGTGTTTTCGTTTTCTTTTTAACGATCACAAGCAACTGAATTGTGGTTCTATTTGCAGATTATAATTGGCCAAGAGGCGTGTCCAACTTAGACGAGAGCTCATTGGTAGAGGTTGACCCCAACCGTTATCCTAGAAGGTCATCTCTGAATTCTCTCTCGACATGGGAAGGGTCCTGTCCACCGACTGGCATGGACACAAGGAGAGATGGTTTTCCCTGCTCCATCTGCGGCCGAGTGTTTGCAGACAACAGAGGAAGACTTAACCACAAGCACGCAGAACACGATAATGTGACGTACGACTGCCTCTGTGGGAAGAAGTACAAATATAGAACTGGACTCCGAACGCATAAGAAAGTCTGTCCTTTGGTAGCAACTGACATAAGTTGATGAAAGACAAATCACACTTTGGAGTGTGTAGGTAGTCCTATGACAAATGTGTGGTATTTGAAGAAATATTTGTTGGGTCCAAATACCTGTGATGATTGAAGATGTTCTGGACAAAGCAGGCTCTATGGATAGTTTTGTGAAAATCATGATTGTTATTCAATGTCATTCAATGTTAAATGCAAATTATCTCCATGATCTTGCTGCAATACATATTATTTTACAATAGTTCTTGAAATCTTAAAAAAATAATTGTACAACTACTGTGTTTGGATCCATACTGGAGTACAACACTAATTGAAGCCTTCCTTGTACAGCTAAATCCACAAACGATGTCTATTTCTGTCTTGGTCACGGGATGACTATGCTTCTGCTGCTGTTGTTGCTGCTGATTCTGTTGCTGCTAGGACTACTAATTCATAATATTAATAATATATATATATTTTTTTAAATATGGTTATTTATTGTATGCCTCCATACTTTAAACATTTGACAACATGCTGAAATCACCACAAAATGTTTATATAGAATAAAAATAATATAATTGAGAACTTGACTTTACTTGATGTTAGCAGTGATGGTGTTTGAAGATGTTTTTTAAGTTTGGACTTCAAGATGGTGATGTGAAGGAGAAGGGTATTACACAGCAGTGGAGAAATGTGTCTAGATGGTATTTGTACAAAAGATTTATGTCTGGAACTGAGAGATATAATTGGAACTAACAAGTTATTGTTTAAGTGTAACTTTGAACCTATTCCATATTGGATCAGTCATTTCCCTGGGTATACTATCACAAGTTATCTTCACCAGGGGGAAAGATACTGGGTGTCGTTTCTCGAAGCTCTCGTCCACTATGAGACCATAGCACTCTCGTAAGTCCACGATTCCCATGTATTAGAGATCTCTATTAGAGTCCTGGTTTCGTAGTAGATGCGAGAGCTTTGAGAAATGATACCCCGGTCGATCACAAATGGGTAAATATTGTATGTCTGTGATGATCTCTTCAAGTATATATTTATTTGAAAGGATATCAATGTTACCAAATGATCAGTGTATGCTGCTGGTGTGGCAATGCCGTTTTCTACCAGCAAGGTTCAGTTTGTAGCCTGGTCCACAGACACTTGAATATCCACAAAATAAAAATCACTATTACAGTGTTGTCAGAGGGGGTATGTTTGATAGTGATTTTTATTTCGTTGATATTCAAGTGCCTGTGACCTGGTGTGATGTAAGATGTTCCTACTGGTCTTGGTCAGAGGTGTTCACCCTTTAGCCCAGTGGGTATATTGTTGGACTCCAGCATTCCAGGGTTCATATCCCAGGATCGACATGGTTATTATGTTGTGTGTTTCCCATAATTGTTGCTGAGCTGTATATCCACCCTTGGCATCGCCGGCAGTAAAAGTGTTATGGGACAATTTCAATTGATGTTCCTTGTTCTTTCCTGCTCAGTTGAGCTTAATAATGATGTTGAAACTTTTTTTTACATTTTCTAAAGTGGAATGCAGCATATTTGAGTTTGTTTATATTATTATTTAAGAAAGGTTCTTTTTGTTTTTATATTATTATGTAAGAAAGGTTATTTTTCTTATTTCCATAAACAGCTGAGACAATCATATTTCTATTTTCAGATCCAAACTGGCCAAGAGATGTATCCCAGTTGTCCGAGAACTCGTTGATAGAGCTCGACCCAAACTGTTGTCCCGGTTACGATGAACAGTCCTCTAGTAGTTTTCTTCCTACAATATTCCGATCTCGTCTACGGAATTGTACGATTGCAAGTACAGGGGCCTATCCCTGCTCCATCTGTGGTCGGGCGTTTGCAGACCCCAATGGCAGACGTAATCACACGTGGGCCGAACACGACAAAGTGACACATGCCTGTGTCTGTGGGAAGACGTACAAATACAGAACTGGACTCAGAACGCACAAGAAAAGCTGTGCTTTCTGGCAAACTTCTATTTCATGAAGATAGTCCCATCCTGAATCTGTGGTATTCGAAGCAATATTTGTCGGGTCCAAAATCCATGTGGTTGACGATGTGCTTTGACTATTCCTATAGTCGGCTTTATATGTTTTGTGAAGATCGTGATTCTTGTTAAGTGTTATTGTGAAAGAAAGTGCAAATTATCTTACTGTAAATACATATTCACAATATTTGTTGAAATCTTAAAAGAAAATTGCGCAAATATTGCCCATATTGGAGTGTGACTGTATTGAAGTTTTCCTTGTACAGACGAGTCCACGAAGGATGTCAATTTCAACTTGGCCATTTATAGTATACCTCCACACTATAAACATTTGATTAACATGCTTAACCCTCTCTCACTACTGGATTAGACACAGGCACTGCTCTTCAGGACACACCAGTTGCCTTTAGCGTGGAAAGTTTTATATATACAGTCGACCCCCGTTTATCCAGACGGTTGCGTTCCTGGTAAAATGGTATGGATAACTGAATTAAATGCTGACAAATTTTATAGATTCCTAACTACTATTCCATCTTGCTCCTGTGGTCATTATTTTGAAGATGCTTTACATTACTTTCTAACATGCTCCGAATATACTGAAATAATAATTGAAAT
>JAUTBZ010152681.1:0-11578 GCA_032361785.1 Lepetodrilus galriftensis
CTTTAATAATGAGAACCGTCCGCGATGGTATATTGAACATAAGTATATATTAAACATTGCTTATTAGTGTATCGATGAACCTAGTGATTACCTTCCTATTTCATTCCAATTAGCTATTGATATATTGAAGGTATTGGTAAATGTATAAATACAATGCAATATTGCAATGGCATGAAGAAAATATGGCTCCTTGTACTTGACGTATAGGGTTTGGATGTTAGATTTAACAGAAAGAAACTGCTTGATACGTCACAGGGACATCAGTATATGCTACATATGCATTCATCTCGTAGGATTCAGTATATTAATACAGAAAAGGGCCTAAGTAGGCCGTTCCCTTGAGCATCAGAAATGATTAGATATCGGTTATAAATGCGTAATTATTAAAAATATTGGATTGCACGTAAACGTAAGCCAGGCCCCGCTGGCTGACAATAGGACAAGCTACATATGGAATGTGGGGAAAGTTAATATCTGTCGTTACTCTCAGAAGTAAAAGGTACTATAAAGAACGTTGATGGAAGACTACAGAAACCGTCCAAGGATTGCAACCAAAGCTTGATGAACTATAAACTAGTGCCCTGGGTATCGTTTCTCGAAGCTCTGTTATCCGCTAAGGGACCATAGCACTCTCTTAGCAATGTATTAGCTATCGGCAAAGAGAGTTCGTGCTATGGTCCCTTAGCGGCTAAGAGAGCTTCGAGAAACGATACCCAGGTTCAGGTCTCGGTTCCCACACAGTGTCTACCAATCACACATTTTGCCCTTCGGAAGCGATCGGAAAATTGTCAAGGCCATGTTTCAAAGATTAATGCGTTGATGCTTTACGAAGTTCTTGTACTTTTAAATTCTAGATAACGTTGACCGAAATCGCATTTTTAGTGTAGATGCTTATTAATGCAAGTCAGTTAAATTAGTACTGAACGGTTGAGGGAAGTACCCGGATGTTGCCATTCTTCTAGATGAAGAAGAGTATTCTGGGTTATTCTTACAAGAGATTGGGTCCGCAGATGGAATAGACAATGGCGGAAGTTTTTATTTGGTTTCTTTTACATACTTTCCCGATGCATCTTAGGCCGTGCATGAACTTCGTCATAAATGAGAACTGGAATTGTTTCATCAATTGAAGAAGTCATTACTCAACTGTGAAACGCGAGGCCGAGAGGCGCAGTTCGTCAGATCGACCGCCGAGTTGGGATGCCGGGGTAATTGGCGTTTTCGGAAGAAACGGGAACTGACGATCTGCCTTTATTGTCGTAGTGCGCTTAAATCTGGCAGTGGAATTCATCAGAAAATGTCACTGTGGTATAAATGTGGTTAGATGAGAAATCAGAAGCTACCTAGAGCAAATGCAGAATGAGAATTATCGATGAAAATGTGTCGAGTTATCTTGGTAAAATGGGTTATCGTTATTGCAAATTTATCTGACCTCTATTCTACTGCCTTGCCCATTCCCATCCTTTGAATGAATATACATGTATATGAAGCAATACTGATTTCATTACGCATAGATATGTTTTATATTAACACAAAAGCATTAACTTATTAAAGAGATTTATTTTAAGGCTTTACTATGCTTTATAAAGATCTGACACCAATATAGCATCCCCGACGCACGATCATCAAAGTATATATCTGTAAAGCTATTTTCATGAAATATCCTTTAATAGAATTGACTTACGTTGACATTTGCGAAGGCGTTACTGGAGCAGAGATAAGAGATACCTATTTGTACAATTGATGATCCAGTTCTGTTGGCAGTCGTAGGATTGCTTGTTATACAATCTCTTCGGCGGGGTTATAAAAAGAGACAGCCCATCCTTATAGTATTAGCACGAAGAGAATCGTAAGCATTTCGGACCATTTTTAGAAATCGATTTAATTTTCTCTCCAGATTTACCCCATAGACGGCAAGACTCCTTAAATAATTCTACTTGCGGAGTGCACTTCATTGATAAGATTATTGGTAATACCGGGGATAACCACTTACAGAATTCATTACTATTTGCAGTGCCGTATATAGAGCAGAATCACCTTTTAGCAGATATAGGTTAGTAGTATATTTATACCGGCATGATTAGTACATACTTGGTATTTATATCTAGTGAAATATAGCACGTCTTAACGAACACATTTCTTTCTGCACGCAAAAGTGGGTATATTTTTAGTTTCACTCACTGGTAGGAGAGTTTCGCAATGACCCAGTTTTGATGCTATTAATATTTACAATTTTAAAGATTCTTTAGGGCGTATTTAAGAATTATTGTAACCATTACAGCGCTCGCACACGCACACACGCGCACACGCGCGCACACACACACACACACACACACACACCTCCCTACGATGTCGCTTTAGCGCCACATACAGTAAAACCTAATTTATACATTTGTTTTCGTAAACTGTATTTCACAGAACATAAACTTAACACTCGATGTGCCCAAGGCATAGCCTAGCGATTACGCAATATAATAGGGAACGTTTGATCTGATGTTTACGTTACACATCAGCGAACATGTACATGTAATGTATCTGCTATATTGACGTTGTGCAGCCAGGAGAACACATCTCTTGTATGTATTGACATATCTCCTATAGTTTTTACACGACACGCCACAGAACTCGTCGCCTATGTTGACGATGGATTGACAACAAGTTGAAGTGGTTGAGGAAGAAGCAACTTAACTGCAGGCATTTCTTCTACAACACGCGTAGGTCGTGCTCAAACACCTGCATTTCAATGGTTTAACAATAGGATACCACAGGAAAGTGTAGCTTGAAGTCATCAATTGCAGTTGACCTATCTGTGTGCGACATGTTTATATCAGTTGGCAGATATCAACCAGATGAGGTGAGACGGTGCAGTCTACTAGAGGCGTGCTCACGAGTGAAGTTTGCTCGTCTGTTCCGCTAAGCCAGGCGGACTCGTCTTGAGACAGAAGCTCTTCCATATATTAGCGCTAGTTTAGCAGCAACTTGACTGCCAATCCTCGTGCTTACAGGTGAACCTATATAACTACACGACATCAGTGCATACACCTGGGTCACACCTATAAGAAAGGAGTATTAATTACAATGTATATCACTAGTAGACCTACTAATTGTTGGTTTACATCTACAGTGCTAATTGCGAGTACTGTAATTACGCTCTTCTCAATATCTAAGCATGAACGATGACAGAGCACCGTTAATGGATACACAATGAGAACTGGTTGTTTTTCTCATGATTAGATATATGTATTACCCCGGTGATGACTAAATCGATGTCTGGTGTAACTGTTGTTCTCGCGTCCTGATAATCCTCCTCGTCCATGGTCATTCCTGTTACCAACACCAGATCTGACCTTGACGGACAACGTTGGCGTGGTTCATCAGTGCCAATAAATCAATGGATCTACTATTTCCAAGGACACGGACGAGCCATGTGCGCGCATGCTCACTGCGTGTTTTATACCTCTGACATAGGTCGAGGATACATATGCATCTGGGTATCGCGTATGGTTAGAGTTTGCCTTACGAGTGCGTATGCACGAGCGTGTTTGTGCGTAAGCATTAATACCCTCTACGACATTTCCTTGGCGTACATCGTTGCATTTATTCTAGGACGTTATGTGGCATGTGGCATGCACGTGCATATATTGCCTCCCTTTGTCTTGTCAGCCACGTCATCGCTCCAACCCACTGCAACACTTGTGAAGGTCTACTATCCCCGTGTGTCACTCATGAGCAGCTTTTTCTCTTATCTATGTTCTGAATATTTGCATTTCAGATAGGCCTATATGCTTCTACGTGGCAAGCACGCACGCACGGTCCACTTGTCGCCATTACGGGATGACGTGCTGTCTTAATTCTGTTTTCATTATCATGCAGTCATGCCCGAGGCAATCAGATTTTAGTTTCACATAAAACCCTGGCTTTAAATACACTGTCGGGACTTTTAGATAAACTGGGGTTGTGTGTGGGCATACTGAAACATCATTTTACTATTCATGAATATATATTTGTATATGAAAAGGTACAGCATAGTACGGGGGATAATAATGCTTTACGACCATTTATTATCTTTTTACCCCGCCCTGTTTCCAGTCTTGTGTAAGCACATTGTGTTGGTAGTCGTCTGTCTGCCTTCCTTGACCTCTACAGCGTGCACGGGGTGAAATAATTAAGTTTCCAGTTCACTACTTCTCTCATTACAATACCACAACAGCTCCATCCTGATGGCCCGGACGCACATCTCCCTACCACGGTCATCGTATGACACGTCCACAACACTATTCGATACCGTTGCGCACACGATTGGTAGCGGCAATATTACACTTATAAAATAACGTTATACATCGATATCAATGTAGGCTGAGACGCACTGTCGTCGAGGAATTGACGTCAGAGGAAAAGAGACCACTAAACAAATTAAAGGCAATGTATTCTGCAAATCATGTTGCTTTTTGGTATAGCTGGAAGTAGCAAACTGCAAAGGGAGTGGTATTTAACGTGAAGCGAGTTTTGTTTGGATTTATATTTAGTACACCATCCTTTGAAATAATCTTTTTATGATTCAATTGAACTCATCGCTGAATGTAGTACGAAACAAACCAACGCTGTTACGAGTAAAAATTAAGTGTAATGTTAAACACACAGAAGAACTAATGTTAAACACACAGAAGAACTAATGTTAAACACACAGAAGAATAAGAACAGAAATTTAGAGAGTATGTTGTAATTGAAATGGTTAAAATCAACAGTTACAAGTGCTTTAGCACACAACTCCTATGACGGAAGGAGCTAGAGAGTGGAATGTTCACAGACGTGCGTATTGAAATGTGACGACGTTTATCATCCTTACGGTGACCTTACCAGAAACGTTTTACCGTATTGGAACCTACGACATCAACATCATTGTTAATTGACAGCATTGATAGATTCGAGTATGACGTAGAGAAGGGCTTATTTATTCGCAATGGTTTGTGACTGCCTAGTCATAGTTTACAAACGTAAACACATTAAAATCAGCCCAACATTCATTCGACGAGATAAATATCGCAGTGTTATTATGACAAAAGACTAAAGAATAGGCTTTCTCTCACCCTAAGCCCTGTATTGTTTTGTAACGAGATTGTTTACATCTTGTTGTGCGACGACACCGACGGTGGCAGAAGCTGCAGCGTATCCCTGCATCTCGCGAGACAGCTAGTGACGTCAATGCGGCTGCCACCGGCTTCATTGATGAGAGTAACGCTATAGTCCGTTCTATTATTCACGAGGCAGGATACTACAGGCACTATGCAGCGCTGCCTTGGACTCGGTGTAAGCTGAACATTCTCTTGACGTCATCGGCAAACACAGTTTAGCAGGCTCAGATTGTCCTGGGGAGAGGGGGGATCACAAGGCGGATTTCACAATTCTTCGGTCACCTGAAACATCTTGAATCATTTCTTTCACATCCTGACATTATTCATTACGAGAAACGCGTCCTCTTGAAAAGCAACTACCTCATTCGAAAATTCCATTTCTTTCCTTTTTCATGACACATGATAATTTTTTGCGTGTACCAAGAAGGATGTTTGCTGAGATATGTTGCTGTTTTCTCAGGGAGAGACATGCTAGAGCTAGGGGGACCTGATAGTCGCTGATGTTCATGATATCACCACGAGTCTGTGGATCCAATAGCCTAGGACTGTATGATCCACCCCACCCTGCTCGTGATTACAGTGTATTGATCACACGGGAACCTCCGCGCCCATGTCTGGAGACGAACCTTGCCGTGGTAACAGCGGACAACATTTGCAGAATTGACTGTAATTGGGAACGATGAACAACAGCTTGGGGTAGGGCCAAATACCATTTGAGAATCCTAGAGATTTATTTGGGCGCAGATTGCAAAATCGAGCAAAGAGACTTTCCGCCCTCTCCCATTGAATTGCAGTCGTTGAAGCAGACCGAATCCAAGTCTGATGTTTATGTAGTGTGCTGGATACATTAGTCTGCAGTAGAGTGTGTATCTTCATGGTATGAAAGTATACAAGTAGTATTATCATGACATGACACATCATGGTCTGAAAGTAGGGCATGTAACATCATCAGTTGACCATGGTCTGAAAGTAAAGTATGTAGCATGTTGTTGTCTTCAGGAATAGGGTATTCAACAATGCATGATACGTCATCGCCTGAAAGTAGAGTATGTGGCATCTCATGAGGTGTTAGTAGTAATGTAACATGATATCACATCATGGGGGAATGGTAGTAGAGTGTTTAACATATGACACGTCGTTCCCATGCAGTATGGTATCACCTGGCAAGTCAGGGTCCAGGAAGTACAACACCAAGGTAACACTAAATCATGTGCCAATTACACGGACAAGAGTACCTGGTACAGGCGGAATCAATGCATGTATTTAGAGAGCAACCACTTTACACACTACTCGCACACTGCGGAAATATACTGACTGTGAATTGCGTCAGTGAGTGCGACCTCGCCTACAGTTACCAATCACAAGTGATGGCTGATCGCAGAAGAACAAAAATCAGAAACGTTTTGAAAGCCACTGAGGTACAAATGGATGTCTCCGAGTATTACCCTTCATTGGAGTCTTCCAGACCCGGCGATAATTTCTTCTGAATTTACCTCACACCATGAGACGCCATTTACGTCATCGCTGACCTGGTATTTGTGTCGTGATCACCTAGGTGCATTCGGAATGGCTCGTTCGATTGTCGTCTAGGTGTGTACTCATTGATACTGCCTACTCGCAGGAGCTCTATAGTCCGACCGCTTCATGTCTACTGTTTGCCTTCCAGAAAACATATACGTTTCTTTAATCAGCCGACGGTTCATTCCCAGGGGATACCCATACTTTAACTAACGACACGTAGGAGGAAAGACTTTAACTTAAAAGTCTTAGCAAGATATTATTCATGTTTAATCTCTCTACATCATTCCTATTGAATCTAACAAGATATGGTTCTTTTCACCAATTCTATTTAATTAACAAATTATGACGATACAGATAGGTCTTTGGGCTGTGAAACAGACGGAAATAGGCATATTATCAACGTGGATGAGCGCACTATCTGTCTGTTAAACATGACATAGATAGCACACGTGTCACAAACACCACCAGACAACACTCCCAGGTGTCGTGAGATTAGTACGTATCCCCATCACGACACTAGATATGGAATCCACAGGAATCTGTCAATCACTGTCACGTGACTGAACCACTGGGCTGCGAGTACATCCTGGAAGTTGTACTCAGGAATACATTGTATACGTGGCCCTTCAATACCAAGCAAACTTTCACGAGGCTCTCGTATCCACTAAGATACAAATGGATGTCTCCGAGTATTACCCTAATGGTCACCACTAATGCTCTTTAGTGGATACTAGAGCTTCGTGAAAAGGTGCCCAATTTATAATCTGAACGTATATTTTAACCCGAAAGAAATTTCATATTACGGATTATATGGGTAAACTATTCCTGCTGCCAAGTAAACCACTAATTCATTCATTCATTCATACTTTCTAGAATATGAACTGCTCATCAGATGTCAAGGTCGTATTCGTCAATAGATGTTTTGATTAGGATTGTAGTTCAACGTGGGTTGCAGTTATTGCCCTTGGCTCAATTTGTAAATACTGGTTGATCAGCATCAGAACAAAATTTCCATCCGCCTAATTTCCTTTGTCTATTTTTTTTCTCTTCTGCGAAAGTCGCTTCCTGTTGAGAATATCTCTCTGCGTCATTATTGATTACAGCAACTAAGAACATTGAAAGCCACCCTCCCTACCCAGCAGTGTTAAACCCTCATCTTCATTCACATTATACGCCTTAGCCCGGTCCATTCCTGGAAGCAAGGGGGTGGGCGGGCTTGGATTGCGATGAAAGTATTGTCAATTGCATCTTGACATTTGTTTTATACACGTTGAATAAAAGTAATGTTATTTAGACATTGAACGTCATACGTGTGGGCAGAGCGAAATTTCATCTTAAAAGATACAAAGACAAGGCGTAAATTTCCTTACAAATTGAAATCAACAGTCAAATATTGATCTTAAATTTATATCCGAAAGTTAACAACGGTCTCGTAGATTTCATTGACCATGAATCTTGGACACATGTAACGCGGTCAAGCCTCGTCTGATCACAGTAAGGTGGTCAAGCCTGGCCACAAATTCGCAAACCGTAAATCATGCGTGGACATTATGCACGTCCCGGAGATCCTGGTCTCGAACAACCCGTCTAATCTAGCATATGACCACAGCGTGACCGGAAATACCTTTCTCTGACCACAAAATACCTGTACGGCCATCCCCTTGACCACAAACCACCCATTCATCTATTATACCTGACCACAACTTCAACTGCCTCAGCCCAAGCTTGACCTAGCGAGTACAGCGCTCACTGACCAACTTTTGGTGGCCATGGCAGGGATTTCCAGCTGGTTTTTGCGGTTGAAGGATTTAGTCCGTGTTGTTATTGTTTTGCTGGCTGAGCATTGATCGACCAGGTCGGCATTGACGTAAACTGGAGGAATGTGACCTTTCCCGTCGGCAGAAGTGAGGATCGACCGGTCAATTGGCCGGGTTCAGAGGACAGGCGTTGGTGAGGCTCTGGGTTGACGTCGATGCTTGACATCAAGGTGTGACATCAAGGCCTGACGTCGATGCTTGACATCAGTCTTAATTGAACCGCGGCTAACGGAAAAGATCGGGGTTGTGAAGCGTTCAGATGCCACCGATGAGCTGGGTCTTGTCTGAATGTGGTCTAAAGGAAAATGCACGTAACGTTGTAGTATTTCGCTGGAATGATCGCAGCGACTGACCGTTCGGTTGAAACCGTTCAGTTGAGGAGCATGTCTTTGTTTAGCTGGCGGTGCTTTGTTCCGATTATTGGTAATCTTGAATAATGGACGAGTAGAGGCAATGCACTGATTCGTAAGATCAATGCTGCTTGGTATGATTTCGGCCTAGAAAGAGACACTGCCCTTCTCTGTACACTATATGTTAAATTATATATGCGTTTGTCATGTCCAATAAAGTTTGCACTTTTTCTTATTTATTTCTCAGAACATGTCCGGATTCTTTTCTTCTAGAAAGATAGATTGCAGTGATATTAACTTCGTAGACATCTAATATAATTCTGCATGTAGCTTACTAGACTAAATTTCGATAAACTGTGACATAACTTTGGGCCGGGCTAGTCGGGTTATTGCTATTTATGTAAAATGTAACCGGATATGAGCCTATATTTTTGGCATACTACATGACACATGGGATTAAGATATATGTCATTTGTCGCGGTGAATGTGATGCACAGAAGGAAGTAATATAGCTCCATCACTCACGTTACACTGGCGGATACACTGAGGGGGTAGGGTTTGTTTGCACTGTGACCTGTTCGTACTCCATTGCTTCGACAGCCCACATCTGACGGCTGGACGGCGCTTATTCAAGTCAGGTTTTCTTCGGGAAATAACCCTGCCAGTTTACTGTGTGTTTGATTTGCCAAATTTTCATGAGGTATGGTTATCTAGGTATGTGGGTGGGAGGCATTATTGTTCGTTGACTGATGCCCGATATATGTCATTAGATTTTGCTTTGATAATGGAGACATTAACCATACGTGAAGTGCCCGTCTTTGAGCATGTATCCTGCTAAAAGTTGAAGTCAATTTATGTATGTATTCATGGAAGACTTGTTGACGTTGTGTAGAGGGTCATATATGTATAGTTGGCTGTAGGCCATACGCATGACTTGCCCACGCACTCCAAAGTAGGGACATCTAGCATGTATTTAATATGATGGGGCCGGGCTGCCTCAAATCACATTTAGTAATAATACGTGATTTTCGTGAATTGATTCTGTCTAATGCTAAATGGTACTGCACCGAATGTAAATATTTACATGTGCTGAAAGACTCTTTAAAGCGGTCTTGCGTATGCCCTCTGGCACATAATATATTATGGTTATGAATACGCTGTGTGGGGTGATTGCGTAAAATATAGCTGCCATAGGGGGGAATTGTACAGCCTGAGATCAATATCAACAGGTCTTGTATGTGTACCACTACAGACGAGTTCTTATTCATCAAAACTTTACTCAGGGGGACATCAGTCTGTCGATATAGCGCGGCTCTGAGTATAATCAGAGGCGGGTACACCTCAATGCACTCTAGATTTAACACACCCACATATATACAGGTCTCTCTGTACTATTTAACGATACTTTGCCGAACACGACTCGGACTTTTAGGACTGTTTTTAACGAGTCGAGCGATTAGGACAGACGCGTATAATGCATTATACAGATCAATTATTGCCTGGTTGTTGGTGTCTGTTGGTTCGATGGAATGAGATCAGCGTGCGTAGGCCGTCGATCGGACGTAAACTTCTCGGTACCCGTCTCTCCCCGTGATCAATACGACCAGCGTGTATACATAAGACGTGTACGTATACACGCGGAGAAGTGGTGGACGCGCGTATGTGGGCCCGAATAGACTACGCGTGGGCGTAAGGGGGGTGATGGATGGAGTGGATGTGTGTGGGGTAAGGGTCCTGAGAAGAATGTGTTACTTTGATGGAAGATAAGTAACCAAACAGTCAGTGTCTAGATGACTAGTGTGCGTGTAGGAACAGTTTGCGTTGATTGGGCAGCAGAAGAAGCAGTTCGTGCTGGTTGAGCATTAGTCTAGAAGTAGATATTCTGTTTTTCCTTGGCATGCAACACAGTTGGGTAAACGTATACTAGTATTACGATTGTATGTGTAAGATTTCAGTATAGCCTACTAGTCATAGGTACCTTTAGCAAGATCTACACGCCGACGATCTCCTAGATTGTCCGTTGGTAGTTTATTGGTAAAACTTCAATTGGTGTACGGTTTCAGTAAAGCTTACCAGATAGATGGATACTTTTGGCAAGACCTAGACACTGGCATGTGCCTAGCAGATTGAAGTATTTTGTTATAATAGATTGCATTTGCTTTATCCTGGAAGTATCTAATCATTTGCTGATCATGAGAAGGCGGTAATCTTATCAAGATCTGTGTAGTCATGCATGGCCAATATTTGCTTTGTATCAGAATAGATATCCAACACCAGCACTATTAGTTCGAGTCCATATCACATAATGTATTGAAAATAATAAGCTATCATCATACCACAGCAGAACAATTATACGTAGTGTCAAATTCACTTCCTATAACTGCTCGACCAACGCAGTTTGGCGAGGCTTGTGTCAGCTGTTCGCCCGGCGATTACTTGATAAGGCCCCTATGTGGGCAGACCACCTTTTATGTGGGGCTGCCTGTACCAGACTGTAGGCCAGCGTGTCGAGTGGGTGTGTGTAACAGACCACCACCACCACAGACTGGCACCGCTTCGACAGCTGACGGACAAAAACTAAATCCGTGTGCGTGTAAAGGCAGAACATGTGGGTCAACTTCGTGGCTGCAAAGAAAATTACTCACGTGAAGTTTTTTCGGAGAAACTGTACAAGACAATAAAACTTATTGTGTGTGTGTGTGTGTGTGTGTGTGTGTGTGTGTGTGTGTGTGTGTGTGTGTGTGTGTGTGTGTGTGTGTGT
>JAUTBZ010152692.1:0-11577 GCA_032361785.1 Lepetodrilus galriftensis
ACCGATGATTGATCGGTTGAGTCCATCCGATAGTAACCGATAATCGATTATGAAATCCCAACCGATTCCCATCACTATCATGTATTACTATTAGGAAATCCAATCAAAATTAACAATTGTTTAAATATAGATCTACATCCTAGTGGAAAGAAAATTGGTGATTCTACTTGGATTATGCACAACAATTTACTGCACCGACATCATGTAAATATTTAACATGTGGAATTTGAATATATACATTACACATATACAATACTGTATATCGAAACATAAATAATTCAGTGTGAAATATATATACAAAATGGAGCACAGATTTGTAGAGCACAAAGTCAGCCAATGTTATTACTGAGGCACTCCTATATAGATATATACTTAATGAAGCTATGGTATTTCAGCTTTGCACACAAGACATTTTATATAAAAATCTTCAATATGTTTATTATTGTGATTTTCTTTTACCTGACATACTTACATCAACAAATGTTCATATTGAAAGTTTCCCAAACATAGGCCTAACTATTATAACAAAATAATTTTAAAATCTACCTTTGGGTAAACTTCCTTATTTGTAGGTTAATTTTTAAATGTTTTCTCTAAATGGTTATGTACAGATTTTCTTTAAAGGTTTTCTCTAAATGGTTATGTACAGATTTTCTTTAAAGGTTTATTTCGGGTCTAATGACACACTAAATTTACAACAGGCCATAACTAGCTAGTTTGTGACAGCCTTCTGCATTGCACAATGTCACAATTGACATTTTATTTCTAATGTACTCTGCCAATACATTGTTTTGCATAAAAAATATTCATATAGTAACAATAGCCTAAATTACTAAATGTTGGCATGTACATTGTATTCCACTAGTACTAAATAGTAATACATACAACTTTTTATTTTACAATTTATTATATAAATAATTAATAATATTTCTACAGACTACTGATATTGTACAGACTACAGACTACTGGCTCTAAAAATGGTGAAAATATATTACTATTTACATTTGGTCAAGGTATACAAAATATAATTTAAAAAATCAATCCATGAAGTATTTACCGAGATAATCTACAAAATAGTGGTTTCAATACATTTTATACCAAATTACAGAGTAGACTGGTAACCTGTTGTGCACATCTATAACAGAGAACCAGTTTATAGCGAAAGCCCCTTATGCCCTCATCAAATCTCAGTTGAGATTCTCAAAATGACGTTGGAGAAACGCAAAGTCAGCTCAATCTCAGGGGAGTAAATTTCTCAAGCTCAAGCTCAATCTCAATCTTAAGTTACAAAAACATTGGAGAAATCGGGCCCTGATCAATTAAGTGTAGAATCCAAGCTAAATGTTTTGTCGATTATCCTATACTGTCGTTATGTTCTGTTTCGTAAACTCAACGGAACATACAATATTTACAAACAACCAACACTCCAATTGTACGGTGTCCACGACGACCGACAGGAACAGGTTTAATTTTAGTAACGAATTTACAAGATTTTTAGACCTTCTTGATGTCGCATCGTTCTGCCTGGTTAGACATTTCTGCATTATATATCCGAAACTGAAACATTTGGAAAAATACTTTAGTAAATGGTTATATGTTTGTCATCTTGACATACAATCTGTTTTTCTTCCAGCATTTGTCTTCAATGTACATGTATTCGTACTTGGGATATCAATTCTTATTACCCAATATAGGCTCCGAGAGTAGTATAGATATATGCTGTAGATAAAAATTATATCTCCGGGAGTTATCACTTCAAATGTTTATGTTTGGTCACTATTTCAGTCATGTGACTGGAAAGGTCAACAGTTGCCAAACAGTGACATCACCATAATAACAATGCTATGATGTCACAATGCAAATGTACATTAGCTTATTCATTGTCTTTCCAGTAAAACCTTTTCAAATGTGCTATTTCCCGTATTAAATGACCTAAAAATGATATTGTGTGATAAATAGAATCTCACCCTGTAGAGTCCTGAATTGTAATAATCGACCCAAATTGTAATAATTGCCTTGAATTGCAATAAAAACTGCCCTGAATTATAATACCTCCAAATTCTGCTCTGAATTGTAATAAAAATTGTCTTGAATTGTAATAACTGACCGACCTGAATTGTAACAAAAAATTGCCTTGAATTTTAATAATTCCAACCGGCCCAAAGTGTTATCAGGTGTAAAACCCAAATTGTAATAACATGAAATGATGAACAATGATTAAACATGTTAAAATCTTTGTATTGACGATACATCTGGCTTGTATCGACATTCCGAATCACTATAAAGACATAATCCGTTACGAGAAATATATTTTGGGGTTCAATGTAAAATGTCATTCTTGTGACAAACATAAACATAACATGTACATGGAATCATTCTAGCACTGGAAACGTCTAGCCTTGCATTTGTAGGCGATTTTAGTGCTGTGTCATTAAATGCATTGATTAAGTGCATTGCAATACTCACATTCCGGGAACCCATCGACACTTAGTCTAGAACTTATAAAAGTGTCCACACATTTCAGCTCCCTGGCCATCATACTTTGTGAGAGATGGCGTTATGAACATGCTCCCGCGGTGAATCTCGCCAACACATAAAGTTCAGCGGCCAAACTGAAAAACAATCACTGTAGCAATTAAAAGTTGAGTTCATATGGTGTATTATGGACATTGTAACATTTATTTGCAAGAATTTGTTATTCCCAAGGCCCCAGATAGAGGCAATCGATTGCCAAACTTACGTCATTTTGCAATTCTAGTGCTGTATACTATTAAGTGCACTGCAATACTCATAGTTCGGGAAACCTACCACAATAGTTTCCACAGTCCTCTCCCTGGCCGCCATACTGTATGAGAGATGAAGTCCAGCGGCAAGACTGCCACGTTGAAATAATCACTGTACCAATTAAATGTTGAGTTTATATGGTTAATTGTGGATATTTTATACAAACACTTTAACATTTATTTGGAATGCATGTACATGGAATTTTCCAAGAGTTGAAATTGTAATATCTTCCCAGCCAATATTGGCTTATGAGACACTGTTAAGAACACAGGTTTAAACATAAAAATACAGTAAAAAGCATAATTATATTACAAAGTTATACATGAATGTATAATATACAGGTACTTCCAGTCTATCAATGATAGCAACTGTTGTGGCGGAATACGTCCAATGAATACGTGAGATATGTCACATCATTAAAATGTTCTTTGAGTTGAACGCCAGTAAAATATTCCCCCAAGAGCTATAGTAAACTATTTGAATTTGAATGAGCGAGTTTTGTGACCCTATAGGTTATAAACCACCAAATAAAAACCCCATAGGCGACAGTGTTAACATAGTTCATCATAACTATTCAACCAGTGAATCAAATACCACCACACTTACCTTATTGCAAAGTTCACTTTCCCAGTAGAATAGAAATCAAGGTTGTCTGGCTTCCAATTTCCAAACAGGACGTGATGTCGGGTCACCGTAGATCTGCAGTGGATCTCCAGTGAATCTGCAGTTCTGAACTAAGCCGTCATTCAACTTTTAGCCTTACAAATGTAAGAAATTAGAACTCTTGGGAATTAAAATGGATTTATTTGAAGTGCTAGATGTTGTACTTGTCAAATAAAGTGGAATTAACATTTACAACCAATCACTGGCCAGTAAATCACACATAGCGAAATTCCAACATATTAGTGCTTTAATATATATAGTACCTCCACCCTTTGACCCCCAGACATGCAGGACATCGTGTCTGACATAGTGTCGGATGACTTGATGCCGGGCGATGTGATAGAGATACCACGACGTGGCTGTATGATGGCGTGTGACGCCGTCCTCATCACCGGCAACTGCATCCTCAATGAAAGCATGCTTACAGGTAACCTATCCGTCCTCGAAACTCACACCAGTTTGCCTACTTATCGTCAATGGTATGTGTCTGGAGGGCGACAGGTACTGAATTTTCGCACTTATGCCTGGCTCCTAGACATTTCTAAACGATTTTGAGTACGAATTTATGCTCAGCTCAAGGTTTTGTTCACAAATCGGCTTATAGAATTTGAGCTTTAGCATGAAATCGGACGCAAAACCTGCAATAATAAACTATATGTATATAACGCCACTAATAACACGAGGAAACTTTCTCAGGGGAGAGTGTCCCCGTCACCAAGACGCCGCTCCCAAACCCAGTCCACTCCACCAGCAGTGACGTCATGTTTGACATGAAGCTACACTCCCGTCACGTGCTGTTCTCTGGGACGCAGGTCATCCAGACACGCTTCACTGGGCAGAACACCGTCACTGCCGTCGTCATCAGAACAGGTATGGCGTCATTTCACGTGTTTGTCTGTGTGTACCTGTACTACAAACAAGATCCACTGTGTATCTCTGCGACCCCATGGAGTCATCTTCTGACACGCATGTCAAATGGCTTCTTGTAATAAATGTATTAACGTATTCACAAAAGGTCCACTTGTATCTCTGGAGTCATCTTCTGATGTTCCCGCTGCGTTTCCCGCATACAGGTGCGTTCAAACCTAGCGCGGGAACCGCAGCGGTCGCCGCTGCGTTTTCCCCGGACAGACCACTTCTTACTAAAAAGCATGGACTGTCCACACCTAAACCGTAACGTAACACGGTTTACCGCACGGTTTATAGGTGCGATTTCATAAGAAGTGATCTGTGCGCGGAAAACGCAGTGGGGTCTGTATACAGCTTTAGGTCTGAACGCACCTCTACACGATCTTCTTACCTGTATTTACACAACTACCCTTTTTTTTAATTTTTAATTTTGCTTCACATGTTTTCGTTGTTTTCTCACGTCTCTGGGGTAATTAATTTCCTGTTCTCATTTCAGGCTTCATGACCTCTAAGGGCGAGCTGGTTCGCGCCATTTTGTATCCTAAACCAATGGACTTCAAGTTCAATCGCCACACCTACTGGTTCATAGCGGTTCTTGCCCTTGTAGCCTGTTTGGGATTCATATACACTATAATACTCATGGTAAGTTACGTATACGCAGACGGGAAGGCAATACAAACAGAAAGACAGACAACCCTTACAACAATTTTCATTTGTTTTTAAAAATATATACAATCGTATTTTCAATATACTACATGCGCAGTGTAATATACGTACTTTTGGTTACACCAAATTTAACTGAATCGAGGTGTTAGAGCGATCATGGTAATAACAGCAAAAATCTATTCACAAAAGCAACAAATACATTGTTTTTAATTTTTAATTTTTAATTTATTTTTATTTTTTTATTATTTTTATTTTGTACATTGTTGTAAGATGGTACCTAGTGTATCGTTTCTTGAAGCTCTCATATATTTATACGAGACCATAAGGACTCTCGTAGCCATCTCTAATACACGGGGATCGTGCACTTACGAGAGCGCTGTGGTCTCATATATAGTGGATATGAGAGCTTAGAGAAACGACACTCTAGGATCCAATGATTCTGCTTTATTGTTTCAGATAGACTACGGCGACAGCATCAGCGACATCATTATTCGCAGTTTGGATCTGTTGACCATTGCCGTTCCCCCGGCATTGCCAGCTGCTCTTAGTGTGGGGATAGTGTTCTCACAGCGCAGACTGAAGCAAGCGGGGATCTACTGCATCAGCCCCAACGGCATCAACATCTCAGGAACTATCAACGTGGTCTGCTTCGACAAGGTGTGAGACTTCATTAATATATAATTAAAGATACGAATTTCGTAGTCCCCAGGGCGTTGATATTGGTCGTTGTTGTGCTCCAGCTTTCTTCGATATTGGTCGGAAACTTCTGAAAGTATTTATGCGTGTCTGTTGTCGTTATTGTTTATTTTTAGTTTATTGGAACTTTGGTCACTTGAATAAGTTTTTTTGGCGGAATATGTCGTGGTTTGTGTACATTGTGTTCTTTCATTAACATGCATGATGCCGCATGCGGCCTTGATCCTTAGTAGCAGGGTTTATGAAGAAGTTATTGTCCTGCTGAGAAATGCGTATTCCTCTTCTCAGGTCGTGATTTATCATGATCACATGAACCAATCAAATCTTGACATTCTAAGATAAGCTGAGTTTTGCAGCGATTATTGTGTACAGAGGATGTATACATGCATAACAACGTTAGCAAGTTTTGCAATAATAACGACGGTTATGATTCCAGACTGGGACCCTGACTGAGGACGGGATGAAGTTAATGTGTGTGGCACCATCACCAGCTAGCAAGTGTGTCATATTGTAGTTCAAACATAGATAGAACCTTCAAAGCTTACAATGTAGTAATAGATATAACATAAACATATATTTAATCAGAATGCATGCAGTCGCATGTACATACATATAGGCTCACTCGAGTTACCTACAACGTTCATAGAAGGAGTTATAATACTCTTTTAAATATCCAAAATAAGTATTTCTATATAATGCTAGTGGATTTGATGATCAAAGTCTTGTTTTGAGGCGCTTCATCACAAATTTAGATATGTCCAATTAATTATATACTTACGGGTCATTACTATATTATTCTACATATATGTAATTGTGAATCACTAAATTACTGCGATGATATTAATGCGAACAATGAGACAGGGTATCGTTTCTCGAAGCTCTCATATCCATTATGAGACCATAGCGCTGTCGTAAAGTGCACGATCCCCATGCATTAGAGACCGCTACGTAAAATCCTTATGGTCTTCTAGTAGATATGAGAGCTTCGAGAAACAATACCAAGGACTACTACTGACGTTTACGCCTGCTTCTGTAGTTTCACGCCGGAAGTCCGAGATATGGAGAAACTTCAGGACGAGAAGGTCATCCGAGCAATGGCGTCGTGTCACTCGCTGGCCATCATAGAAGGGGAAGTCATAGGGGACCCCTTGGACATCATTATGTTTAATGCCACAGATTCGGTAAGACACTAACTCATTAGTACATACATGTATAATGTTTTGCATACAGTACAATCTTGGAAAGCGAACTATCTCGAAAATGCATGCTAACTTCACTAGAATACTAGGCTATAAACTATATTCCTACTAAATAAATGTGCACATTTCAGAGTTTCGAAGAACCAGGCCCCGAGGATACGAGGTTCGGAATGGTAGTTCCAACTGTTGTTACACCACGTTCTATGAAAGTACGTAAGACTAATAATTCTAACTATTTTGATCAGGTTGATGACACGGTGGTATATTGCAAGGGCTATTTCAACTGTAAGCTTATTATCATAGTGGATAGTGTCATAAACCAGAAAGGAATTATGTAATTGGTTAAACTATTTAACGCATGATAGCAATATGATAGCAACATCTTACGTCTACATATGATCATCTTCTTTCCAGCGAGCAATCGGAGTGGTTCGGCAGTTCCCGTTTTCTTCCGCTTTACAGAGGATGTCGGTATTAACTCGGTCTTTGGGACAAGAAGGCTTTGAGCTCTATAGCAAGGGGGCACCAGAGACCATTGTTAAATTCTGCAAGAAAGAAACCGGTAATTTATTGATATCGAAGAAGTTCAAACTATGCGGTCAATAGTAGAACATTATATCAGCTAGCCTGGTTTTAGTTGCCATCATCTAAATTACATTGGCAAATAAGTAGGCTATATATTTTGGTAAGATAATACAGTATGAATATATGAATATTATGTATACATGTCATGCTATACCTTATGTAAGCGCGATGAGCGTACGTTTATGCTGCAGGGTTTGACGCTATAGACATATCCATATATATATATTATTTTTATTATTATTATAATTATTATAATAAAACAATTAACAGGTACGGTGATGTTCTTCGACAATGTCATGATGACTTATCAATTCTTGATTCTGAAATACTTAAAGGTATCGTATAGGAACAATTGTCTATCATTAAATTTGGATGTCAGTCATGTAAATATTGTTGCAGTCCCTGTTGACTTTCAAGACGTTCTGATGCGCTACACCACGCACGGATACCGAGTGATAGCGCTGGCGTGGCGACCTGTAGCAGAACAGTACAACATCACGGAGGTGCAGAGGATAACACGGTAGGTATCGACCGGAAGTTGTCACACGCATGCGCTATATTTATATTGTACATATTCTCCTCCAAATCAACTTCCAGAGGCATAGTTACTATTAGGCTGTAAGGTCTGTGCCTGCAGATAATTCTGAATTTAGAAAGCTTAGGACTGGACCTTTCCAGCGATCGCCATAAAACAGTGTATCCTTTCACTAGCTCTCTTGTCCACTTAGACACCATAACGCTCTCTTTGCCAATAGCTAATAGTAGAGCGTAAGAGCTCTGTGAAAGGATACCCTGTACCGTATTTCAATCCTAGCTCAGCGCCTGATTCCTAGACGGCGGTTCCAAAGTAATACATTCTATGCTTATTTTTACTCCAAAACAGCAGTCACCATTTCTGGCGTTGCACAACGTCAAGGTATAAGGTTAGGGATGGTCGAATGTAACACTTGGTTGGTTGAAGTTTTATAGATATCGTGAATATGATCTCATATTCATGTTGCATCTGGATTTCAGAGACCAGGTGGAAAAGGGACTACATTTCCTTGGTCTGGTCGTCATGGAGAACTCCCTCAAACCGGAAACTACCCCGGTTATACATACACTGAGGGACGCAGCCATTAGAACTGTCATGGTTACGGGTGGGTGCAACTAATCAGAGAAATCAACATTATTAGATAACAGATGATCGAATGTAAGGGATAGAACGTGTGAGAAGAACTGCATTAGGTGCAATGTTCTATCCGTGTTCAGGAATTACAGTAATCCGCATTTCCTCTGAAATACGCTGACTCATTTGTAAAGGGATCGATTTATTTGAACTGGACGGAGTTTGAGCCTGTTTTCTCATGAACAAATCTTTGTATGTTACCATGCCTGCGTACTGAATTAATTATATGTTTTTTAAGTTTTTCCATGGTTGTTTAGTAGTAGTATTTCTTTTAAAGTTTTATTATTTATCTATTTGTATTTGTTGTTGGTGTGAGTACTAGTACATGCACCATTCAAGACATTACAGAAACGACACGAAGTAGCATGATAATTGGGTATAGATTTGTTTTCAAAGATGCATGTAAATCAGTCTTATTCTCTCCATGAATTATTATCATGTTTTCTTGTTCTTCCTTGTATTTTGTTTGTATTATTATTAATATTTAAACATTTTTTTTTTACAATATATGAACTGAAGAACAATATCAACAAATTAACTTTATCGACATGGTCATATATTTAATACATTGCCAGGTGACAACATGTTGACGGCATTGAGTGTAGCTATGGAATGCGACATGATAGACCGCACTGATCGTGTGATCATGGTCCAGGCTTATCCAGCTCAAGATGAGAAGTCTCAGCCTCAAATCGAGTTCATGTATGCAGACAACGATCGGTCAAAGCTAGACAAGGTTATTCTTCACTTGGTTTTATGTTTAGTAAAATCGATATGATAGATGACTTATTTATATGCATTTATCACCCAATACTGGTTCCCACTTAGATAACACCAGGAGGACAACACTATTATTCACCCGGAGATAACATTTTTCGACTTCACTGATTGGTCAAGAATAACTAATTCGCATTGTTATCCTCCAGTAGCCAAATAGTCTACCATTGTGATGTCCTCACCACCGACTGTTGCCACCGACTAATGATAATTTCAATGAATGGTCACTCAGTGGTCAAGCGATTAAAGAATGGTCAAGCTCGCATCTGGTGTGAAAGTACCTTTACTTGTTAGTCATGCGTATCTCGGAGTTCCACTCTTCCTCGTGGATCCGGAGACGCTGCTGACGTCATGTATTCTTTCAGGAGGACATTATGTTGGACATGGAAGGCAATCCTAAGTTTCACTTCGCGGTCAGTGGCACGTCTTGGGAAGTAATCAGACAAGAGTTTCCAGATCTGCTTACAAAGGTTAGTGATACTGGTGTACAAGCAGTACAATGGAGGGACCCGTTCCACAAAACAATCGTACGGTTACGAAAGTCGTATACTTCTATACGTTATCATGGAGTTGCTATGGAGTTGCTATGGAGTTGCTATGGAGTTGCCATGGAGTTGCTATGGAGTTGCTATGGAGTTGCTATGGAGTTGCTATGGAGTTGCCATGGAGTTGCTATGGAGTTACGACTCTCGTACACTTTACGATTTTTTTTTGTGTAACGGCTCCATGAATTATAAATACCCATCCTCCAGACACCGACCATTATCAGTGATTATGACTACTTACAGTCATCAAATAGTCGGCAGAGTATAAGCAGGTATTATGGCCTATATTTCGAGGATGATATATTACATACCAAGCTACTAATGAGTGCTTGATCAAACAAAAGGCAAGAGTTTTAAGCAAACGCTATATGCTGAACATCCTGAAACCATAATGCAAAAGGCATAATGATCTGTACTTTGAGGATGCATGGATATTCTATAACAAACATGACATCTGAAATGTCCTCTTTATGGTCATTAGTCAGTCTAGCAGCAAGACAGACGAAATACTGTGAATTGAACATCATCAAATTAAAGGAATACTTCTGGTACTATTTAAATACCCACTGTTCTTAATGTTCCAACTTTATACTCGCCAGCTTGCAGTAAAGGGAGCGGTCTTTGCTCGCATGGGGCCGGACCAAAAGGCACAGCTAGTGGAATGCTTGCAGTCTATTGGGTAGGACTTCTGTCTAATCCTGTTGAATGTTAGTCAATGAAATATGTTGAAATCAAGGACGGCAATGTTGAATGTTAAGCATCAGTACCTGTGGTGCCATCCTCGAAACGAAGGCCATTATGACTACACCTTCTATACGTTAGTCATAATATAGCCTGGGGTCCGAGGATGTTGTGGTGCAAGGATGTGTAATAATGCCACACAGTGATGTAGCAATACCATTGAAATAGCTCGATAGGTCAACCGGATGTACACAGTATTCGTGCTCTACTGTTCACAGCTACTACGTAGGAATGTGTGGAGACGGAGCTAACGACTGTGGAGCTCTGAAGACCGCACACACTGGTGTATCCCTGTCCGAGGCAGAGGCGTCAGTTGCCTCCCCTTTCACCTCAAAGAAACCAACCATCGAATGCGTTCCTAATCTCATCAGGTGAAAACCCCAACTATGAATTGGATGACCACTTGTTATTTTATTTAACGATTTCCCCGCTATTTATGGGAATGATTGGTTGCCTCCGGATTACGTATTACCCACTGTTTTGTGGCAATTGGAGTAATATTATCGTTTGTTTCTAGAAATGATAGTCATTTTGAGAGATACGTCTCGTTCATATTAGAATTAAACTCTCAAATATCGGTATGACATTATATTACCTCCATTAGTGATATACAAGTAGGAGTTTTATCATGAATGCCACTGAGTATTGTTGTCTTATTCCAGGGAGGGAAGAGCCGCTCTTGTCACATCATTTGGAATCTTCAAATTCATGGCTTGCTACAGCCTTACTCAATTCGTATCTGTCATGATACTGTACTGGGTAATATACTTTGTGTATTTTCAGTATCCAAATATACAGGGTGTATCACTATATTGTTATCCAATCATCTTAAAGAACCTTGATG
>JAUTBZ010152703.1:0-11576 GCA_032361785.1 Lepetodrilus galriftensis
ATTGACCGCAACTCCTGCATGTCAATTGACGACGACACCGATGGCCACTACTACTACTACTACTACTACTACTACTACTACTACTACTACTACTACTACTACTACTACTGCGGCTGCTGCTGCTGCGGCTTCTGCTGCTGCTTATGCAACAACAATAGCTTGTTCTACTATTATCTACCAACAACATCGTATCAACAAGATGCTATTACTCACAGCTTCATATTCTGATTCCATATCATCTGATGTCGCAGGTTTCTCCATGCCAATAGAACAACCCATAGTGAGGCCTCTTCACACTACACTCTCGTGGCTGCAAAGTCAGTTCAAGTGTAGGGATGTGGATATCTTGAGAAAGAGATATTGTGTTATTTATCCTTGTGAATACTCGTATAATGAACCACATATAAGTTCTCATAATGTCTAACACATTTATATTCACAATTCTCTGAAGGTATTGATAGTAGGTGGTTTAACCAAACGGCAGAATGTAAGTGATCTGTCGCCGTCAAATGAATTCAAACACGGACAATATATTTACAGGCTAACTATAGTAATTGATAACCAGTTGTTGCTTAGTTATCAGCTCCCTAACAATACTTGAATACTAGTATGCTTATAAATAATACTGGATTAATTAAAAACTGGGCAATTCAGATTCAAATTATCGAAGACTGGTTTAATTCAGAATTTATTGGTCAACATAGAATAAGCTACGGATTTAACTGCTATTAGCTAAACTAGTTTACAATTATTTTTACATGGATTTTACAAGGATATGATCTAAAGTCGGCGAGTCCTGAAACCTAAACTTGTGTGATAAAGGTATTTACTAAGTATTCGTCTCCGAGATTACCAGGAATCTATCACGACATCTCACAGGCTCGGTCTTACACAGCACCCCATAACAACATGATAGACAATACGTGTTGTGGGCAGCTCAATAGGATAGGAAACAAACAGCCTACACCAGAACAAGTGTGTACCGTGTACGCATGTAGGTTATATCCCGTAGATCCAATATTTCTGAAAGGCGTTTTTATTTTACGTTTGCTTCAAGAATGGTTCAATAAAACATTTTATTCTCTATAGAAGTATTGAAATGATGGATTCTGTGAACTGGAAATTATACATGAATAATATGGATTGTCATAAAGTAATTTGTTAATTGGAGTTCAAAAACGTATATATCTAAGTACGGCACGGTACCGCTTTGTAATTTGAAGTATAACTACCTATTCAATTGGGCAAAAGCAGATTTTGCTTCCGAGTATTACTATACATCCTCAACATTTACTGCATCTGCGATATTGGTACAAAGATGCATTAAATGTGTTCATTTCGGCATTTTCTAACTACTAAAACACGAGTACCATAATTATTCTCCTGTTCCCATACGGTCTCTATACACAGCATTCCTATACACATTTACATTATCCAGAGCATACGCAACATTGGAACAGATTATGGCCCTTACCGACTTATCAATCATTTAACGTTTTCAAAATATGTTGATATATCATTATTCTTATCTGTATTGGTGACTACCCTATTTATAAAACCTAATCCAAGTACAGATAAATAACACTAGCAGATACCTGTTAATCCAAGAATCACCCCCTATTAGAAGTCCCAGTACTCCATGTTCATTATAGTTTCAGATATTACCAATATGATTTATTACAACAGAAGAAGAAGAATACTTTATTAAAGTGTCACGTGCATATACAATAGGTTGCATATTCAAGCAATAAATTAAAAACCCAGCCATATTGGCTTACATATTCCCTTGCACCAGGGAAGAAGGTATACCTTACCTTGAATCAAGTTTGTATCGATTGGACAGTGTACGGGATTGCACGGGTAGTTCTATATTCCATATCCATATAATTCTTTGTACGGATGTTCTCATGGACAAATTCGACTAAGACTAATACAATAGGGTACAAGGTGGGATTGTTACGAATGGTACATTATCTACATTTAAATTAGTTCGTCCGTGCTTGGATTATCATAAATGAACATCATAGAAATTATCATAATGGTATCAATGGGTATCAGACACTCATCAATTTATTTCACCAGGTGGAAAACAAGCTCTTTAAAAACACGCTAGATTGAAAATTCGCCATGTCACAATAATATCGATTAGTATCTACTAGTATATCTTCAGTACCAGAACTATATATTATTTGAGAACCGTATTTTTGTAATTGATCATCAATTTCAGTATTCGAATTAGAATGTCAGATACGCTTGAAAACTGTGATTTTGGTATGCTATATGTAATACATATTACAAGGGGTCATCATTTTACACCTGCGCACGCATTCTCACAATACCTGTAACCGTAAATAAATATAAATGAGGAAATTAATTTGGTTCCTACGTTATATAATTTATATATTTTCTACGTATGTGACAAACATGGCAAATATTACGTTAATAATTGCTAGCATAATTTAAAAGATCAATTAATGTATTTATATGTTAAAAAATAGTTCACGGTATAATTTGAGATTCGATGAAATAATATTACTGACAGGATATTTTAAAATAAAGATCAATTAATATTACTGACAGGATATTTTAAAATAATCTTCGTAAACATCTTGACGTAACCAGTAACATCATTACTTATATAACTGTTTAAACATTACTAGCGGGACATCTTCAAATTGATGGTAAACAAAGAAGAATAGGACCAATGGAAAATTGTAATTAATATATTTAACATAATCATCATGCGCGGATTTTTAGTTCTGTGATATATAACGTCTTATGCATTTGTATTACTCAATTTCAAACTACATATCCTAAATTACCTCCAGAAGTCGCTTACATAGCGGGGTGATTTATCTCTCTGATATAGTGTCCACGTTACGGTGCCATAGGTTGTAAATTGTCCTTTTCGACTGGCTATTTGTGTTTACCTGCATACGTACATCTAATAATTTTGTAAATAACTACAAGTATGCGAAATCTAAAACAATGTTAATGATTTACTTGTAATTTCAACATATGGGATGAATAATTTGAAAAAAAACACATATAGGTTCTTTATTCGTTTTCCTTATTTTAATATTGATTTATTTTCTACACCCTAACACATCCTGAACTATCCATGTACATAATAAATTAGGAATGTTACCAATCAGCTTCAACTTACCACGTCAGTACTTTGGTTGATACCTTCCTTTTAAATTTCGAACTACCACCAAACGGTAAACAATATTGTTTACGCTGAAGTAGATTTTTCTCGCGCACTTCGATGACTATTCTTCAAGACCGTGTTGCTATTGCCCATTTAATCCGAGGCCCGTGCGCTCTCGTGTCTGAGGGGCGAGATCGTACGATCATCTGCAACATGTCGGAGAGATGGGATCCGGGGACAGATAAGAATTTGTGCCTGGTGTAACACGGTCTGAGAGTTTACTGGCTTTCACGGAGCTTCAGCCAGCGATGAAAATCTGACTAAACACACAATGACGAACCTCTTCAATCTTTGACAAAGTGCGTGTATAGAGCCTATCTATGCTATCTCTCAGTACCTCACTATTCCAGTACTTACTGAGGCAGGTTGTCAGGGGATACGATATGTAGGCAATTGTAAACTAGTTTCATTTGACCCTGAGTGAATAGAAAAGTATGAACTAATCACGCGCGTTAATAGTAATTACACTTACGTTTGTATTGAGATAATATTTAATATGTAACTGAAATCTTTTACAAATCATTACATTACAGAATTAAACTTTGAAGCGACTGAGGAAAACTTTTGACCAAATATATAAGAATATATAAACAATAAGGGAGTCTACACGTATGATAATTACATGCGGCCAAAGATCAATGATAGTTTTAAATGATCATAATTGTATTTGGTGATATGTTGGAGATACATGAGTACATTGAATGCAATATCAGAAGTGGGTTTGGAAAAATAAAATAGAAGAATACGTCACTTGCACTAATTACTGTTCAGCCATGCGTCAGCGCTATGTAAGGCCTATATGTCATGGAACTCAACACAAGAATCGTGAATCTTTGGTGTCTGGAAATGGTACGATTACATCGGAATGTAAAAACGTGGTCTTCATGTGCGTGAGCAAGACTGATATTAGATAGTATAACCAAACAAACCCCAAAATATCTTTTCAATATGGAACTGTCATATATTTATCCCGTACATCAATAACTCATACCTACTTATTGTAAGACATTGACTATAATATAATATTGATATAGTATGTGTTTTAAATAAACAATATAACATTGATGGCGTACTTCGATAACTAATCTATTTCTAGTACGACTTTGTGTGTTATTATGCATATTGTACCCACTGTGAGACGGTAACCAGTGCCAGATGTCGTGTACTGAAACATCCTTGGGCCAAGACTGTCCATGACCATAGCTCACTTTTAAAGCACGACACAGTGTAGGATCATTTCCGTCTGTTTGTAGATCCACATTTATGTAATCATTGTTCGTATCAGTCACTTACCAACTCCAACTAATACGAACCTAGATCTAACTTTGTTTAAATTGTAGTAGAAGGTTTCTCGCCAAATTAAGATGAAATTGTTTGGCTTTAAGATTTTTGTAATGCCCTTTTTTTTCTCATGAGCCTTTTGTTGAAGGTAGTTGTACACCCTATTCAATTACTAGTAAATAGACACCTCAATTAGACAGTTTTATTGTTATGCATTTGTCTACGTTTTTCTTTCTTGTGCATATCGCGTGTTTGATGTTTCCTCATAAGTTAGGGTGCGTCCTGTAAGTGTATGCTAGGTATCAATAGTTACCATACACAACGGTAGCATAGAGACCAAACTTTCCAGACGCTACAGGCAATAAAAGTATTCGTTTATTCTTATTGATAATGGTAGCACCGTTTAAATTGACGAACACTAGTATATGATAGCAAGCTCAGTAACAACTCGTTGCAGGTCAATCAACACTGTATTGGTTATCATCAAGTAATCAGAATGCATCACTTTATTCGAAGCTATACATCACATTTAATGGACATTCCAATCTCCACAATTAGGTCACGAGTATTCATATTTGGGTAAATGAACTAACGGACACCAACTAACACTATTTGTATGTCCACAACGGACAGTAATGCATGATAAAACAACACACAACAGAAAACAAAAGACATTGACGGTGGTTGAATGGAAACAACTTTCAATATTTTCAAAAATAAATATAATCGTGAATGCATACATCTTGGCCAATAAGATCGCAGATTGAGGTTTTGAAAACTAGTCCGATCAGAGCAACGAGGACAATTCAAAGTACGAGTGCTATTTCGTATCTTGGCACACACAACACAAGGCTCAATTATTGCAGGGATCGCCAGACTGTAAATATTGGTATCACATTCACTCTGGTTCGCATTCAATGACTGCCTTAGCGTGTCAGAGGCTGCTTACACTTATACAGTTTTAAGTGTCAACAGTTAGCATGAACTGTCCCGTGAAAACAGTATGTCCACACAATGGACTACAAATGTTCCATGCTTCCTTCGTCATCCTCAGTCCGAGCTTCTTGTCTCCTTGCAAGCAGTTGATAGGTCTGAAACACACACACCCATTCAATGAGTATTTCACAAACTCTACTGAAACACATAGCTAAACTTGCAAGTATTCATTGGGAATTAACTGGGTTTAGACGGAAACTACTGTTGACACCGATTCCCAAATACAGTAGATGTCGAAATGAACGCATTCATTTGCCTGAACATTTTGAACACCGATTTAAACTAATTTACTAGTATATATTAATATCACCATGGAAGACATAACGTAAATACTAGCATATTGCATCATATATTGGCATAATAGAAAATCTAATCATATAAATATGATAACCACCCGACTTGGGGCTCCCACGTACGAAACACAGGTAACCCTAACGCCAACCGTATACATGTAACCCTAATTCCAACCTTAGACATATAATATTATTACACGAATACTGGTGGGAGTTGAGGGTTCGTAATGCTTAACTGGACAAGATAGGATAGAAGTAAGCCTAATAATGATAGTTTACCTCCACAAAGACAGCTTCAGACGCAGGTGACATCTTCCCTACCGACTCGGCATCGTAGTTTGCCAAGATCTTCTTGGCGTGATCCTCAGCTGCCAGCTGATCGACGTCATACTCGTCGAAATCAGGATCATTGTGGAGACGCCAGTCCAGACCATCCCTACCTCGCCTGTGCAGGAGGATGCGGATGTTGCACCACTTCTGTAATAACCAAAGAAAATATGATAGTATGAGCATGGCAGAATGCCGTTCCATAACCATCACTGCCCATAACGACGACAGGTGTAAAATTATCATTTGATTGAAGCTGCAAGAACGGTATTGAAGCAGAGGTAGTCAATATTTGTAAGATATGATATGCATTATTTCCCTAGTGTGAGTTATCATGGTAAATACACTGGCATTATGACTAAATTACAATGAATTGTGATCCTTCACGATACGAATATATTTTAGTTATACTATTTAATGAACATCCAACTTCTGTTTAGACCGAAAATAATACCTAAGGCATTTTCTATGACATCTAAGATTAGCCTACATAAGGGCGTGATCGATTTGGTAGAAGTACTTCTAGGAAGAGAAATGGAGGTGGAGTGCGGAAATTCGTCTGCCAGAAGAAGAAGACTTCGTCTGCCGCAAAACGATCAGCAAGAAGACGGGATCGTCAAATCGATCACGCCCTAAGGTGGCAATCTTGCCTATGCTTTGACTAAACTGCACGTACGTCCAATACTTTCTTATTCTCTCCGAGGACAATGTAAGCTGCTTTCAGGATGTCGTGGACTAGGACTGACGGTTTGTTGTACGACTTCAGAAATGCTATGGTTCTCTTTGTCACTATAGGCGGAGCTTTGGGTGGAGTATTCATTCTGATCCTGCCCTTCTGTTGCATGGCTATGTTCACCAGGTGGAAGAACTTGTCCTTCCTCGGAGAAGTCTCTGCACGTGTGACTGCCTCGTCCAACTTGTCATAGCGGTTCTTCAATATGGCGAACTTCAAATCTGAAACAAACCGATTAGGCTTTGTAGTTATACGGCATAGGTGTGTTATACAATTTAATGATTCAATTATAGTAATAAAATGTGATACTATACTATGTGTACGTCATGGAATAGGTATGCATTAGTATTATTATGAACAAGTCAATTGTATAGTATTATGGATGACGTATAAAACATCAGTTCTAGAAGCAACGAATAGCATATTCTGTTAGGAATATGCCGCTAAATGTTCATACATGTCATTAAGACTCATTATATCCTGAATAGCTGCTGTTATGTATTGTTCATCCCTGTTAACGTCCAGAACTGAGATTACCTTCCCTGGTCTCTATCTCCTCCAGTGTAGCCACGGCGCTGGTCAGATCAGCCTTGTCCTCCGTGTCCAGTTTCCGGAACCTCTCGATGGCGATGGCTAGAACAGTTTTGTTTCCCGACTTGACCGCATCCTGTAGTTTCTGTCTCGCTCTTTTCTGGACAGGATTCTGAAATATACATGGTCTCAAATTATTATGTGTGCTTTCCTAACGTTATATACTTGTTCTAGATCAATTAACAAGATCGACTGAGTGTCAAACGAAATTCAAATACGTATTCGATATATAACATGTATTATACACCTGAAACCAATTGTAAACACCAGCATCCTAAGAATAATGCAACACTGATCAAAAGAAAGCAAACACGACTATCATGCATATCACTGTAAATAGTTTACGTACATCTCTTCCTCTGTATTTTCTCTGTCTAGGATCCGACTCTATGACATAGCTGATAACATTCTGTGTGTCCATTTCCTTCTCACTCTCCCTCCGAGCGTTCACCTTGAGAACGTACTCCCCGTCCTCGGACAGGTTGACTGTCACCTTCACCAGATCATAGACAATGCTGACCTTGCTGCAATCCAGAACCTCGTTGTCAGGGAGACGGTTGTGCTTCAGCTGGACCTGTACGTGCAGAGTTCTTGTCATCTTGAAGGACAACTCCAGCAGCTTGTTCTCATGACAGACAATCAGCCCATCACAGTGGGAGAAACTGTGTAGCCCGAACTGTTTGGCCACTGGCCCCGGCCCCCATCCGATAGTTGACACATACGGGAGGATGTAACATTCTGGTTTCGGTTCAGAGCATTCTAGCTTGTAGTCGCAGAGCCAGCTCTTCACGTTTTTCCGTGTTCTGAATAGTCGTAGTCTGAACGTCCCCGCTGATATGAACCTGACGAAGAATGGAATGATTCCATCTGATTGAAGGTTACCTTGGATGACCAAGTTCTCTGTGTTGTGCAGCAAGGACATGTCGGTTTTCTCGTCGACCCTCAGGTACAGTTCGTACACGACCTTCATCTTGGATCCAGGAGGGGCAGTGATGAACACCCTGCACTCTCCATGCTCTGACGCCTTTATGCAGTCCTGTGAGCGTTTGAAGGTGAGTCCAGCGAGAAAAGCAGCTGGTTGGAGGTAGGGCATGGTATGGAATTTCTCAACTGAAACTTTCACTCTCAGAAGCTGCCATTCTGTGTCGGATGGGCAACAGAAATGTATGAAGACTTCTGGGTCTGTTAGGAAGAAGAACTCATCAACATCCTCTACTTCTTCTCCATGGCAACGTTTGATATGTTCATACTCTCTACCATTGGAGGTTTCCAGTTTGACCCAATCGAAGTTTTCTTGGCCGTGTATCTTGCTGTAGGCCCACTGAGGGTGAATAAATCTCCAACCTTCAGCTACATATACCGCATTCCATGAGCTTATCCAACTCCCAACTTCGCCAACATCGCAGTGGACTCCTTTAGCCGGACCAGATAACACCACACACGGAACACGGACCTCCCTGAAATGCAACATGCATTATAGGAACGTTTAATATAGACAGGACTTACGATATCAAAACGTATTCGGTAACAGTACAACATCGGTTGCATCTATCGGAGTGAATTGGCCATCTATTTACAAAACTTCATTTCAATATTGTATGAGATGTTCAGGACATAATTATTTCACTTATAATCCGTAATTATTATATATTATATATTATGCATCATCTAGGAAAATCTACTATCGAATTTGAAAGTTTAGTAAATATTCATCATCGCGTATATTTGTAAGAGTACATATACCAGTAGTATATTGCTTGCTATTGCATTCACATTGCACACACGACACATTGCTCAATACTAACCTGTCCATGACACAACATGACACTTACCTGCACAATATTGCCATCAACTCCGTGTATGTGCTTCTGTCTTGTTGAACTATCTTAAGGTAACCCTTCACCGTGTCGTCGATCTTAATCTTCCCCAGGTCTAGGCTGAGAATTCTCTGGGCCCCCAACCACGTGAAGATAGCTCGGACTTTGTCCAAGTCATTGGTCATCCCTTTCGTGAGTTTAGCTGCTAGATCCCGTACACTGCAAACACTCTCGATCGTTACCTGGTACAAAGACAGACAACTAGAATGCACACAATATCAATCGGTTATATTCCACTTATTTCATAATTTGTACTCCACTAAATTGAATTGAAGGTTAAGAATGTGATAATCACTTTACCATAAGGAAGATATCCACGATTGCCTAATTAATGAATTAACAGTTCAAGCTAGAAACATTCTTTGAACTTTGAGAATATTTAGTTTTTCAGGTACTAGGTGTAATACGCATTCACGATGCAACTTCCGTAGTTTTAATTACACGAAATGCAGACATCTGAATATGGTAAACAAGGTAAAATGTAGAGAATGTTCAGGGCAAGCGTTCACGAAGTTATTTTATCTACTACGCATTCTCCAAACGGCCACGTATGCGAATGCTGTATACTATAGATACAGGAGCTTCATGACAGGGTGGCATACGTGTGCTCTACTAATGTCTTACTTCTTTGGACTTCCGGTCCACGTCCTTGAACTGCTCCAGCACGAACACCTCGTCCTTCTTCTTCCTCGGCGTCTCTGGTCTGGGGTAGCGAGGCTTCCATTTAAAGTCCAGACATCTCTGCGTGCACAAGGTAAACCAATGGAAACATGTAACACGTAACATCAATACCGTACAGTTTACCTTCTACAAATACATATCATGGGGCATTTACTGAAATAGTAAAATAAACGCAAGTTGTTCGCTTCAAGGGAAGCCTTGAAATTACATATTTCTAATAATAATACAACTGTATGGGTACATTGATATCATTCAGCATCAGTTTAATGTTCGTTCATTGTGCTTCAAGGTATCCTTGTTGTAGACGATTTTAAATAAATACTGGGAATAAACGAGGATGCTTACATAAAGCAAGCAATCCTACTAGATATGACTGATGTGCTGACAAACTGCGCGCCCCTTGGCTTTGATGGAGACTACCCTCTGCCGTCAAATCAACAACAAGCTGTACTATAACGGTCAGAGCTTCTCGGCGTATGAAATCACCTGTTCTCTCGGGCTTTTCAACATACACACATGAGATGAATAATAAGGATGGCTTATGCATGTCAAATAACTTCAAGTATTATTCCCGAGATTTATGTAGAAATCAGCTTCAGTATGGATATTGGATATACTAGTATGCTATGTTCCACAATTATTACCTGCTTGGAGGTTTCCGGAAATTCATCCTGACAACCGACCGCCACAACAGCCTCCATGGCCAGTGTATCAATGCTGCGTGAACGTATGGGGAACTTTTCTGATAACTGGAATATATTTAATGTGAGTGTATGTGATAACCCTTGTTAACAAATTTGTTTGGATAAGTATATGTAATGTGTTATCAAATGCTGTATTCAGTATCACTCTGTGAAAGAAGAAGTCTCTGCTATGAGCTGAATATATTTGATATCTGGAACATATTTAGGTTATTACTATTCCCTAAAGCAATGTATTAAACTACTCCGGGTAAGTAATTAATTTGGTGCTTTACGTTTTGCTAGTTCATAGAACATTGTCTGGGTTGTCCGACTGGAAGCTGGCACGGGGATTAATAACCGTACACAACATCGAATATTCGTACTTCGGCCCTGTTAACATATCAGTCACTGGAAGGTCTTATTGTCATAGTCTATCACGTTACTATTTGCCCTAAATCAGGTAGATCAGAAAACAGACAAATGTTATTCAATTGCTATACGAATCTAGTTTCGTGAAGGTAATTTATGACGTCGTGTGAAACAATCTCCGTGTTTGATTGTCCTGTACAATAATAATCACGGAAGATTCGTCGAGACTAGTAAATCCTAATTACTGTCAAGGGGCATTATTTGACCATGGCAGCTCGCCTGATGTAACGTCATATATATTATGGTCATGGTCGGAATTTTACTAACGAAATGTTGCGTACTATTAAAGGCATACTATCACAATTCATAGACCTGTATATAATGAACAAACGAATTTCAATCTGAGACTAATTACGCTTGATGTATCCACCCAAAAGTATTTTATTTACTGATGTACAGTACTCGATAGTTATCGAAATATTAATATTGTATATGAATAAAGAGAACGTTCAGCTATTTATTTGGTCTTTGATG